>JANHFJ010006684.1:318709-328861 GCA_032468195.1 Cerberus rynchops | reverse complement strand
TGAGGCAATGTGATAGCACAGTAAAGACCTTGACTGAAAATATCACAAGATAGGAGAGTCAAATCAAATGGATGTGCACTTATTAAATGTATTTTGGCTGTCTGACTGGGGGGAGGGTATTTTTTAATGCTAAAAAGAATGATGGGAGAGAGAAAAGCAAAATTATTGCTACTATTTCTTTCCTTTCTTCTGCTATTTTACTTCCATTTCACCCAACCTGGTTTAATACATAAAGAGCGGAGGGGGGGGGGGAGATGACTTAAGGAATAGAAAAACAATGGACAGGATGAGAGGCTGTTGCATTACTTGCAAGATCCTTGCTAGTATCAACGTTTAATCTTAAAAATGGCACTTGATCAAGATATAGTTCCCCCCCCACTCCAGAAATTAACTCAATGAACAGAAGAAGGGTGTGTGTGTGTGTGTGAATACTACCTTCTCTCCATGTCCCAGTTAAATAGGTCATACAAACAGGATTCTAATATTGTGCGGCATACAATTTTTAAAAATGTAATATGATGAAAACATAGACACAGTGAGTAATCCTGACTTTTATATAAATATGACAGATAAATGTTAAACTGAAACTTGTTTCAGTTATATATTGATAAGATGGCAGTTCTTTGTCATTCATCACTGCTGACCTTATGTTTGCTGTAGCAGTCATTCTCCCCGCCAGCCAGGCATTGGTTACTGCCTTCCATTCAGAATAGGATTGATGGAAAAGCTTGAGAAATGAAAACCACGGGTTAAAGACCTACCCACAAAAAGGAACACGATCGGTGCTGGTTGTCCTGACATGGGTGCAACGTAGCAGGGGAGTCTGTAAATCGGGGTCCACAGTAACCACTGTCTGGACAGAACACCTGACTACTGTCATTGCCAAAGCCAACAGATTTAAATCCACACAACAAATTTTTAAACTAGCTACATTTCCAGCTGGGTTCATCATAGGAGGTAAGCAGTTTAAGGTTGCTATATGGACGAGCCCTGTATATTTTAATCCTTAAAAATGTGCTTGTGGATTGTTTTGTACGAACCTTTTAAAAATAAAACAAACTTTTCTCAGGGATTTTTTTCTGTGGGCATCATAACAAGAGGAAGTCTTTTCTCTGCTCACCGAGTTGGTAACACGTGATCCTTGATGGATTTAGCATATGTCAGCCAATATTTTCCTGTATATTTCTGAATGTTTGTTTTTGTAACTTTGGACCAAAATAGAAGAAAAAGACAAAATAAAAGTCTAGATATGCAAAAGAAACAAATTAAAACTGCAAGTTTTAGAACATGTTGACTTAATCACTCATTTCTTTGTTCTGTCCATTCACAATTCTTTCTGTCTTCTCTGCCTCCCCCCAAGAGAAATCAAAGATGAACACAAACAGGAAGTGATATTAAGCAAGCTTGGTCTATCCACCCCAGAGATCATATACTATTTTAGCATCAGGCTTAAAATCAACAGACTACACTGCTCCATTAGGAGAGAATTTCTTTTTGCAAATAATAGACAAACAAATATTGAAATAACGGGAAACAAAACCTGTTATTTGCCAGAAATAGAAGTTGTGCACTTTTGAGATTTGTGGACCTAGTTGTACAATTTAGGGAGAATTTCAACATACTCCTTGTTTTAATATTCAGCATTCTTGATTTCTGTGATTTATTTGCATTCTGTCTGGGAGCACATGGTATAAAAATGAATATTTAAAAAAGTATTGTTTTTTAAACTGCTTGTTTCCTCTAATATAAATAGTGTGAGCAAAATAGGGATTCATATTCATGATGTCATCTGTGCTTGAACCATTCCTTTGTTTTTTGTGAATAATAGTATCTAATTTCTGCAGAGATCATGGACTCAAGTGAGAATGCATGGGGACTCTTTGATAAGGGTTAGCATATTAATTCACATTTTGTTTATAACAAATTTGTTGTCCATAAATTTATGTAAGAAACAGATAGAAAAAGTGTATACTTGTGCACTTTTAAAACAGAAGTGGAACCAGTAAAATAAAAACCCTGCTGGATATATGGTAGTGACTGGAGTTTGATGGATATTCACATTATCTGTGTCAAAGGACAGCACACTTGTTGCTTTTATTCTATCAATGTTATTAGAACCTAGCTGTGCTTTCTCACAATGAAGCTAGAATGTAGAGCAATTCCCACAACGAGAACAAAGTAAGTTTCAAGCCTTGGGGAATAGAAAAGTAGTGGAAAGGATAGTAATAATGAGATCTGCCTGATACATCAAAGTCAACATGCAAATTCTGAATTTTACTTTGGTTCCAACTATTGAGGGGTTCTTGGAGACGTCCTCCAGACCTTAAGCCAGCATGTTGGCATACATTTTCCTGTCCCTATTGCTAATTCCTGTTCTGTAGCAGTAAATGGGCAGATGAGGAATGTTGTCCTTATGCACCTGTTGCTGACCAAGTTAATATGGAAATGGTCCGTTTCTTTTTCCTCCCACTTGCTAATGAGAAACCAGTAATTACCCTCCCTAATATGGTGTGAGGTAGATTGGGATGCTTGAACTGCAAATTTAGCTCTCTATCAAGTTGCTAGATTAACAAATTGGAGTGGGATGTCTGGGGTTAAACAAGAGGAAGCACCACCCAACCCTCAGGCTGAGCACAAATCCTCCATACTTGTGACTTGTTAACCAGGCTATTTCTGAAAGAATGCAAAACATGTGTTCAAAAACAACCTGTTTGACATATCCCAACCATGACCTGGATGACTTAGAATCTCCATAGACAACATGTTTGACAAGTCTCAGGCCTGGAGGAGTGGTGTACAATGAAGCAGAGGGGAATGATAATTGTGAGCAGCACCTTCAGCTAATGCTGCAAGTAAATGGCAGGGCTGGCAGTTAATAACTGGGGTGTGGGTGGAGTCCGATTCTGTCCTCACGGTCAGCAAAATCCATAAGTACGGTAAATGGTAAAACTGCAGAAAACATTTAGAGCACCTATTGCAATCAAAATAGAGTAGAATGAGCACTGATCAAGGTGATAAAAATAGTAAACTCTGCAGCCACTCGAAACCCCTTATTATCAGGAGTGAAAATATGCCCATCAGTTACAGAAGTAACAACCCAAAGCTGGCAGAACTTGATTTTCTTTCATGCTTTACATTGACCATCTGCATAAATTGATCCCTGACTCTGACAGCAACCACATAATTGGTGAAGTCTGCCAGATTGTAGCCACAGCAAAAATTGTGCCAGGAGACAAACAACAACAAAACCCTTTTAAAACTGGAACTGTTAAGAATAATTGTGTTGCCTCTGTGATGGTACAGACTGTTTTATGAGGACATGTCAGAAGAAAGCAGTTAGGAGAAAATGAGGAGGCGCCCAGAAATGGATAGAAGTAAAGTGAGGCAACTTGCTTCTATGTTTGTGATAGGAACAACAGTTTTATCACCTGTCTGTCTTTTGGGACCTTTTTCCCCTGAAGCTGCTGACAATCACGCATCCCAGTGCTTTGGTTTTTAATTTTTTCTCTTGCCATTTTCTCTTGGTATTTCTCTTGCTTTGGTATGCATTTGAAAGGTTCTAGAACTTCAAAATTCTAAAATCCTAGAAACAGATGTAGTAAACTAGTTGTACTTCATTGGTGAACTTCAGTTCCCAGCATCCCTTCCCTTTAGCCTTGATGGCTGAGAGTTGCAGTTGAGAATGGTAGTTCAACAAAAGCTGAGGCAACAGTTTCCCACTTCTGCTGTCCTGGTTTTCAAGGCTTTCCTTGTCCTACAAGTGAAACACTCCACGAGGCATCAATAATAATCTCTTGGTTCACTTTGTCCTTAATGAGCCCTTCTAATCGCTTTAGTACTTATGTGAAATAGGGAGAGGAAGAGCAGTATTCCCTCCCCACCAAAAAACTAAAAATCTGGGGAAAACAGATTTTAAAAGCCCCATAGAGGAGTACAACTGAGGAGAATATTCATGATGATACAATTCTACAAGTCAGTTTTTGAAATGCTACAAATATGTGCCAAATCTCTTTGACCAGAATCGATACTAGAGGCTTAGTAAGTGAACGCAGACTCTTAAAAAACAGTCTGTGCATATCCTGGAATTTAGTAAAAGAAAATATTCCAAATTTAGGAAAAAATATGAGATTTTCAGTGGGAAAATAACTTGTTTCTCAGATACTCTTATGTTGCAGTTAGGCCCATTCTTGTTTGCTTAATTTTGCTCTCTGGTTCAAGTAGAAACCTTCTGTAGAAGAAGTATTTGCATTCTGGCAACACATGGCAATGCTCTGTGGTTTGTTGCTAATCCTGGCTATTTTCAGAAATCCAGTACTACAAGAAACTCAGGAAAGCCTTAAGTGCCCAATGGGCTTGGCTTCTGGCCAGTCTGAGGATTTTGTTTTATTTTCAGGAGGATGAGGGCTAGAATAGTCTATGCTTTTGAATGGATTATTAATGTTGCCAGAAAACAGAATGTACTACAGGAAGTGGCATCAAATGCCTTCATTTATTCCTGTAGTCCTTACTCACCCATGCCAATCTTTTATTTCTTTTTACATAGTTCTGAAAGGACGGTTATTCATAGAGGGAAAGCTGTTAATATATTTCACAAGTCTTCATACTCTGACTTTTCAGTTTTTATCATTGTTAGGAAGAATTAGAAGTATTCTGTAAGGAGAGGCCTGTCATAAAAACGCAAGATTTAAATGTGTTCTCTTTATTTATTGCAATCATCACTATTCTTAAATCAGTAAATTAAATAACTTTGAAAACTTTTGACCATGGATGTATTCATGTTTGAAGTCTTGCATTCTTTCTCTAGCTAAGAAGGCAAGGGAGATTTATTTTGGGACCGTTTTCCTCATATCTTGGCTGCTTGACAGGGGCAGTGAATACTCCAGTTCATGTAATACTTCATGTAAAAATGCATGTTCAGTGACAAGCAAAACTTAATCTTGGTCAAGGGCTTACCATTCCAAATTAATAAGCAAAGAATTCACTTTTACTCTGTACTTTAGTAGAAGAAGAAATTTGATAGTAATTTAGCATTTCTAAAGTAGAACAAAGAGTACTTGATATGTAAACTTCTGATTCATTTCCCTCAGATAATTTGGATGCCCTGTTTATTTCTTATAACTTTTACAACAACGGGTTGCTGTAATGCACTTCAAAACCTGTCCTCATTTCCTGTGCCAAAACTTTAAAAAGAAAACTGCTATCTTTGTGTCATTGCTTTTTATAACAATGAGGCTATGCTTATTCTTTATGTTGAACTTGAGGCCACATCTCGCCAATCAGTATGAACGATAAAAGTACTGTATGCAAAAGCACTCTTCTCACTCAAAAATGTGTGACTTTGGAGGACTTAGTGAATATATGTTAATATATGGGGAGAAAAGGAAATAAAAAGCAACATTCTTATGAGGCAGATCACAGTTTCTTGCAGAGGATTGTATTAATTCATCAGAAGAATGCATTGTTTATTCAGTTTTCAAAATTGTCATAGCTTTTAAAGTGATCTGTATGCCTCTTTCTTATTATTTTCCCTTTATCTAAAATGTGTTACCTTATCAGCATTGCTACTGTATTAAATTCAGAAAGTTTACTGCTGCACTTCTGCAGCCAATAAAGTTGGCTTGTTTGCCATAAAGCAAATTGTCACTGTCTGCTGGTCATCTTTTTATTGATTCCTTTGTTCAGTAACTGTTTCATGGTTAACCAGAGCACATATAGCAAATTCAGAAAGTTTTCACCATTCTGCTGTCCGTGTACTAATCACTCAGAACACATCTTTTTTCTCACCCATCCTAATAAATTTAATAACCTGCCAATTTGGTCATATTTTGGATAGATGTTCCACTTTTAGCCAGCTACAGCAAGGAAGTTAATAAAGGTGGGGCCATTTGTTAGAATTTTAAACAACTGTACTTCCCTCACACTCCAAGCTTCTTAGAGATTTGTTAGGCACAAGGTAAATGATAGGTATTTGGCTAATTGGAAGAAGTGTACATCAGTTATTGCTTATCCATGATTAGGATGAACATTTAACTGCTAGTTAGGTTGAGTCTTCAAAAGAGACTTTTGATTAGTTCATATTCTTTGTGATCATTATTGATATATTTATAAGGCAGAATGATAGACCTGCCCACAATTAATAGCCTTTGAAGATCAGCCTAGTTAGTACTAAAAAAGTTTAAAAATATATGATTTTTTTTTTCACCTTCATATAGGTGTGAAGTTTTGGAAAAGAAAAGTAGATAGGAAGTTTCAAGATGAGAGCTTCCTTTTGCAGTCAGGTGCTGTCACCATTTCCGTGGTCTGCTTGGCTTTGGAGCTGAAGATCCTTCACAACTATAGGACTCCTTGAGAGTACAAAAATCATGCTTTTTAAAATTCTAGGAGTTGATTTCCATTAGGAGTATCTGTTCTTCCCATTCACCATGCATTGTTGAATTTAGAGCAAGGACCTGCAATTCCCATAAGAGATTGGAGGGCCAAAAGAATGAGGCAATGGCATGCAATGGATAGGGCTGTAACAAGACTGAAATTTCTTTTTCCACGGTGAGGGAAAAGGATTACGATGGTTACTGATTACAGATATACAGATTATGTACAGATTAGGTTGCATCATTTTGCAGATCTAATAAAAGGGTTGGGAGCACATGCAGGCCTAGAACCAAATTGGCCAATCCAGGCAATGGTAGGAAGTCAAGCTGATTAGATAGGTGGATAAGCCAGACTCTGATTTTCTAAATTCTAAACTTCTTCTGATACAAGAATCAGATTTTAAAAATGACAACTATTTCTCACTTAAGTTTTTTATTTTAGATAAAAACAGAAATGAATACTACCCCCTGGAGTTGGACTTGATTGGACAGAGGAAACCTTTACTTTTTCATAAATATATCAAGGCAGGTATGATTCCTTTCTGTCTTCTGTTTTTGATTAAAAGATTAATAGTAACAATTCATTTTTAAAAACTGGGGGAAAATGTTTCCTCATCTCACCATTTTTTGCTGATCCAACATGCGAAGTTTAGTTCTATCTATGACAGTTTACAGATTACCCTAGGGCACCTTAAAATTAAGTGTAAGTGGCTTGCATTTGCATGCATTAAAGGCAAAATCAGATCCCAAAGTCTTATCTACAGGGTACATATTTTAGACATATACATAGAAATATGCAAAAATAAATTGTATGGCCTCCAAACGATTAAATGGTAAAGAGATATATTCTGTAACATTTATTTGCAAAGCTGAAATGTACGGTATGTAAGATAAGCACAAAATATCATTTACAACGATTTCATGCTGGCCTTGTTTCAAGTGCTTCTGCCAAAATGAGAAATCTCAGTAAATTTGATTCTGTATGTTTGAAATAATTTTACAGCAAAATTTTTTTTGTCCTGTGGTAGGTATTAAATTACCATAGGAAAGCTCTTTTGCAGACATGTCTTTTCCTGTTTGTCTCAATGAAGCAATTCAACAAAATCTTAAAATTTACAAATTATAGGATGCTAGAAATGTATAATCTGGTCCAACTGCTGAGCCACAGTGAGACAAAAATGAGAAATGAAGTATCACGGATTCTGTATAAAAATTTGTCATGCCAATCCAGTGCAAGGAAAATAATAAGAATGGACATCAGTCTTCTGGCAGTTTCTAAAATAATAGCACTGAACCCTTTGCAGATGGTGATTGGTCATGTAGGAACTGAACAAAGGAGAAAGTTTCTTTTCCAAGAAGTCACCTTTTAAAAAAATTGCTCCATGAGAATTTGTTTGTGGGGGCCTAGGTGCTAATTAGAGGGAGTCAGATCTGGATCCACTTCCTTGGAATAAAAAGAAGGAAATTATCCTCTTCTAGGATTAGTCAGTAGCATAATTTCCTTCTTTTTATTCCAAGGAATATTATGTGAATATTATTCATATTCATATATTCATATATTATATCAATATTATATGAATATCCTCTGGAGCTTATGCAGTATATGGAAATTAGCAAATGCATAGAGACTGCATGCAGTTTTGCTGGCTTCCATCTCCTGTGCTTTGGCTTAATTAGCAGTCTGAGAGAGCCAGATAGGTATGCAAACAAGATTGACTTTGCTTGAAGCAAAGCAAGATAGCCTGAATGGCAGGATCTCCTGGGCATTTGTATGGAAAAACACTATATTGTAAGAAGAAAGAGCCAGGTTAGAAAGCAGGCGACTGTAAGTTCTAGTTCTGTTTAGGCAAGAAAGCTGACTGGGTGACTTTGGACTAGTCACTGTCTCTCTCAGCCCAATTTACCTCACAAAGTTGTTGTTGTGGGGAAAATAGGAGAAGTACGAAGTAAAAACCAAGCTAAAAAAAATCTGAAACTGACAGGTTTTCTACTGCTAGATTTGGAGATACAACATAGGAGTGTGGAAACCAATCCCAGAAATGAAATAAACATGATCTTGTAGCTGGTAAGATGACCAAAAACAGTTCTTGGCAAAGATTAATTGCACTGATTTTATATCTGTTTCCAGCAAAATCTGTTATGTGCATTTATTATAGTTATATGTTATGATTAATAACAGGACAGCCTTGATGAGAGCCAAGTTCTTCAATTAGTTTCATTGGATCCTTTTCATATTAACAGAGTTCATCGTCATTCTTGACTCTGCTTTACATATAGGCACAGCTATGTAAAAATTGAAATCACATTGTTCCCACTTCTCTTTCTGACTTTAATAATTTGCTAAACAGATGAACATGTTGCACAGAGATTAGCTTGTCATTCTATTTTCACATGATGCAAATTAGGGATGGACACATCAAGTATATATTTATGGCCACCCAACTCCATAAAAACTCTCAGCAGCGTACAAGATTAAAAACAGTAAGAATAATACATGTACTCCAGAGAAAAGACATTTAAACTAACATATAAAGGACTATATGAGGTTCTCCGTCCCTGTAACCCAAATTCTAGGGGAACATCTTTAAAAACTTTTAAAACTTTTTAAAAACTTTTTGTTAGGATGGAAGCCATGTAAATCTTTCGGGCAACATAGGTCTGGAGGGCAGGCATTTGGACAGAAAAGATAAGAGTCTCTCTCTCTCTCTCTCTCTCTCTCTCTCTCTCTCTCTTTGTGTGTATGTGCGTGCGCGCGTGCCTGCGTCAGAGCAACAAAACCTAGATTCTCTGAACTGGGCTTGATAATTCTGCCTTGTTTACTGTGCTTTATCAGTGTGGAGGCAAATTATGCTGCAAAATCCCAACTGGATTTATAATATTTTTTAATCCAGATTTCTGTTTGCCATAAAATACTGTAAACTGTTCACTTTGATTCTGGAGGTAGTTTCACCTTTTTTATTCAGTGTGGCATTTAAATCCATAAATATTCTTCAGAGGACATCATTCTTACTCATTTTTTTGTCCAAATAAGGAGAGAGTAACCGCTGTTGGAAGGAATGCAATTAATCTTTAATGCACATATTAAGTATACAAAGAAGTGTCAAGGGCCTTTTTTCTACTTGTATTCACTGAAAAAAGTATTTGTAAAAACAATCAGGGCAATAAATCCAGAGCAATTAGATAACTTTGTGCGTGTTTATGTGTATGTGAGTGAGAGAGGAAGAGAGAAAAAGCTAATAGGTTGCTGCTCTAACCTGTCAAAACAATAAATTAGATTGATATTGTATATCTATTGTATTGTATATGACTGTATGTACTGATGGAGGCTCATTCAATTTCACTGCACACATGTTGTACATTGACAATAAAGATTTGAATTTGAATTTGCATCTTGGAACTATTTTGCTTCATTCTCTCAGGAAGGTTTATCTTGTTTTTCTCTTCTGAAACACCAAGTATGCATATTAATTAATTCATTAATAAATAAAATAAAATAAATAAAACTTTATTTTATTTAAAGTTATATGCTACTCCAGTTGAATACTTAAACTCTTTACATAACTATTATTGAAACAATAGAAATAAACAATCCAATAATGTTTTTATCATTTACAGAAAATAATAAATGATTAAAAATAATAATGGCCTAATTCAGGGATCGGGAACCTTTTTGACTCAGAGAGCCATGAAAGCAAAATATTTGGAATTTTATTTCAGTAAGAGCCATATAATATATGTTTAAGACAGTGGTCGGCAAACTCATTAGTCAAAAGAGTCAAATATC
>JANHFJ010006684.1:274171-286175 GCA_032468195.1 Cerberus rynchops | reverse complement strand
TGCTTCAAGGAGTGAAGTGAGTAATACAACCAATGTTTCAGCAATATGTGCTTCACAAGTTTCAACTTAAAAAAATGCACTACTGTTAGTTCATCCCTTTGTACACATATCCATAAAGGAATGATTCAATATAATTGTCTATGTAATTCCAAATTAGGTCTCTTGAATAATGGGCTATGTGTATTTAATGTTTTTACTTAATCAACTGGCTCAGGGAATCAAAGCTGTGAAGCAGATTTGGGGGTGGAGGGGAGGAAGGAAAGGAGGAAGAGGATATATGCTGCATTGGAGTTACGTATGTAGTGTAACATTCACCATTAAGTCTGTTGTGTCCTGTATGGTTTATTTATTCATGTGCCAGGAAGATGCAGCTCACTTGAATCTCTAAGGCCCCAATAAACATTGTGTCTTCCTGTCAGCTTGAAACTTCCAAAGGGTTTATAAATAAATTAAGTTACAGAACAAACTTCTTTACATTAACCGTTTGGTGACTAAATGAAAACATTTCCCATTTTCCCAGAATTCTTTGTGGCCCTGGTAATGATTGCATTGCATTCTTTGATCTAGTGATCATTTTTGTCTATGACACAGATGAATAACTGCTGAGTTTAACCTAAAAAGGCAAGCATGCAAAGCTTGTGTGGTTTTGATGCACATATCTGGTTTACTTTATTTGTACCATGAAATTTAACTTCATAGTCACTAATAGAAAGCATAAATATAGGAAACACAAACACTTACTTGAGAAGAGAAGTAGAATTAAAAGTTGATATCACATGCTGATCCAGAATTTTGCTTCTGGACAGGCCAGAACAGTAATAAACATTCACCAAGTTTCATTGTTGCTTGCAAGGAAACTAATTGAAATCTATTTGAAAGTTTGAAAGTTTCCAGAAGCTTGAAGAGCATAAATGTCCTCAAAAAACAGAAGCTGAGTTTTTCTTTTCATGCATAATTATGGATCCAATAATTATACTGGATCCCAGCCTTCACTTTGCCAAAACAACCGTAGAGAAGAGAACTTCCATTATCCTCCCTTTACTTTCTCTATACACAGGAGCAAAGGCTAGTGGATAAACTTCAAATAAATACCACTTAAAAAGTAGCAAGTCTAAGAGAAATGTTTGGCAATGTGATTACAAAGCACATTAACTTAATCAGTTCAACCCAACCATATTTTAGACAGTACCTACATCATATAGTCATTGGCAGAGAGGTATTCTCTCTAAGAGCACCCTCAACCATTTATTTCTTAAAACAGAACTATGTACTTTCCAAACTGGCATGATGTTGTCAGGTTGCTGACCAATACTGTCTTGTTACCAGTGTTGAAATAAGATTGCCAGGACTACTTCAACTGAAATTAGGAAATGACCCACAATTAATTAATCTCTATTTTGGTGCAAGGAAAGAAAACATGAACCAAAGTACCTTGGGCGAGCCTTGCTTATGATTAATTTCCAAACCATGTATTTGGTAAAGTATGGGAGACTAGAGAATGCTTTGTAGTTGTTTTAATCAATGGTAGCATCTTTTCCAACCACTATGTTTCATTAAAAGACCTTCGCTTCCATGTGTGACTCACTTTATCAGATCAAAACGGCATCTGATGGTGTGAGCTACAGTTCACAACAGCTTTTTTTTTTTTCAAATAAAATTTGTTAAGCAGTAAAATGTTATTAAGATTCTGGATTTTTAGAGAATGCTGAAATTTCAGTGATATTGCTTGGGTTCTCTTGAGTGAATAATCCAGGAAAAAACACAAAAGTTTCTGTAACTGTCTCTCTCTGATGGAGGTATAGAAACTGGTTGAGGAAATATACAGGAAATAAAATGTTGGAGTCTTTAGGAATTACCTTTTGTCTAGTTTGCTCTCATGCTGGTCTCAAAATGGAATAGAACCAGCATACAATACTGAAGTCTCTTCTACTGGTTTCAAACTCCTGAAGCAACCCTTACAATTTTATTAGTGAGCATCCTCTTTCAAGTCCCAGTAAGCTCTGCAACATGTTGTTGCCACAGCACGCAGGAGGCTTCTTTCCCCACCTTCTTTTCCCCTTCTTCTTTCACAGATGAAACAACTACAACTGCCTGCTATCTCTCCACCACTGCTGTTGTTTCTAGGGTCTCTGGGAATGAACCAGCTGCTACTATCACCATCTTGTTGAGTTCTGTGCTTTAAGGCCTTAGACAGGTGGTCTCAACAGAAGAGAAATCTACCATGCAATGAGCCATTAATTCCACTGAACAGGGCAACCACCAGAAGGACAGAGGAAATGTGGCAAAATGTCTAAATTCTGTTCTGTTTCAGAAACAGAAGAAATGACATTTCTGCCTTTGTTAATTGACCACTTTGTGAATCTTATTTTTAACATGCTGATTGATACATTTAAGTCCCAAATGATTTTAACTATGAATAGAATTGAATCATTCATAATGTTCTTCTCTTTAGCTAGCGGTCTTCTAAAGTCAGATTCTCTTTGAAGAAATAATATTTTGCTAAAAGCAATTTCATTTTAAAAATACTCAGGAATAGTCATTCTTGCAGAAAATGTTCCTGAATGTTTCACTTTTCCTGTAACAGGAAAAGTTACGTGATGTGATAAGCCAATAAAACAGGGCATAACTTTACCTTTAATGGAAGTTTCCCAAGAGATTAGAATACCTGTTTAGAACAGGACTATACTAGAGGGAGGCAGTAGTGTGCCAGAAAGTAGTGTCATGAAGGTTTGATTGTGCACAGTCTCCTTCCCTCCAATAATTTCTTATCAAAATATGGAAAATAATGCACAATCCAGCAAAACTTGTTTGACAAGTTCCTTAGGTTTACTCTTTGCAACTCAATTCTATCTTATCTAGTCTGGAGTTATTTTTTTAAATAGCTCAGTATGGTATTTTTAATACTTAATATCCTGTCCCCTCTTTTGTTTTACTCACTTAAGAATAAATGAGAGAAATAACCAGGAGTAGCTAATTTTTCATTTATAGTGTGCTCCCATTCTAAGCTGCCATTTTACAGAATGTTTTCATTTTCCAAAGTTGAGTCTACACAATCCATGCCAATGAATTAGCTGTTGAGAAAGTCTTTTTAAAAAGTTGCCAGCTTGGCTTTTCTCCAAAGATTGGTGGAATTGCTTTTGCAACTATCTGGGTCCTTGCCAAGCCTAAGGGGATGAATTGTTAGAATTTGTTTCTAAATCTGAGCACTCTTTGGCTGCTACAGTATTGGAGTTTCCCAGCTGTTGGCTTGTGGTAAAAGTCCACTGAAGGGGATTTCTAATAAACTACATATCCTTTAAAAGAAAGGAAGGTGGATAGAAATTGATCCTCCTTGGTTCATAATTAGTGGCATAATTTAATGTCAATTTCAAAAGAAAAGCTACAATAAAGCTAGCTTGACATAGAAGGTATTGGACTTGTTTTACTTACCAAACCTGTTGATTTCTATTGAACGTGTTTGGGTGGTTTGTAATCTGTCTCATATGCAGCTGAACAGTTAAAAGTATTCACATGCTTTTTCTTTGTTTTTGCAGCTCAGTTACTGTATATTTCTGTAGCTCACATATATGCAGATTGATCATCATTCTGCTTTAAGTATATCATAAGTCTGAGGGGCCAATTAAAAGAACAGTGGAGCCACAGTTTCCAGTTAGTACAGTTCTGGAAACTGCATGGTTTTCCATTGTCAACCATGCATTGTGGGAAGATGTCTTCAAGTCAAAAGTCTTCATATAGCAGTCTGTCAGTGGGGAAACCACATAACTATATAGCCAAATAGTGTTCATGTGAATAAAATAATTGATTACAGATTATTTTCCCAGGTAAAATCGAAGTTATCTCAAGCGGAAAAGCACTTTCCACTCCTCCTTCTTTCCCTAATAGTTTAGTAAGATGCAAGTTTTTTCCAGCTCCATTCCATTTCTTTGATGGCTACCTGTGGGAGGTGGGTTTACATATTGGGTTCTTGGCTTTCAAATCTGGCTTGTTAGAATGAGAAAAAGCCACAATTCCCCAGCTGCACATCACATTAAAGCACACTAAGAAGAAATTATGCTGTGGTTTATTTAATCCTTTGCAATGGCAGCAGAAGCAAAGTTGGAGTGACTCAACTCATTCACACGAGGCCAGAATTCTTTAGAAGACAGCCACTATGAGAAAGCTTACTACTGTATAATCTAGTAAACCAGTAAAAATGTACTTTCACTTTGCCATTTTACTCCCTCAATTCCTTAAAAAGGATTTAAAGGGACCCACAATTTTCCTAATTGCTTCTGCCTCTCACCCCACTGAGAAACATTAAGTCAATCAGTGTCCTGTCAGCTGATCATCAAGCAGCAAAGACTCTGTTCAGTCAGTACCTCATCTCCCCTTTTTATTTGCATGTTGTATGTACTTGATTGGTAATTTCTCCAAAAAAATTGGAAAATTTTCTGCCCAAGTAGAGGGAGCTACAAAGCCACCAAGGCTTTCTCTTTTGGTACTTTTTACAAAGTTAATCATAGTGCATCAGTCCAAAGCAATGACAGCTGATTCTCTGTGGGAGGAGGGGGAGGTTAGACTGAGCTAAGGAATTTGGAGGGAGGGTAAACAGAAAAATTTCCACCAGTGGAAAATTGACAAACCTTCCAGAGCTGTCAGCCTAGCAAAAGAGAAACCATTTTAAGTGTAATTTCATATACACTGCAATCCAACCAGATAGATATCAACTCAGCTTTCGAATCCTGACAAAGCTGTACAATAACAGACTGGGTGCAGGATACACATTCAAAAATGTTTTCAGTTATTTAACAGTTCAAATCTAAGCTTACTGATAAGTAGGCTCCACTAGGTTGGATTTAATTTTGAATAAACATGGTTGAATATTTAGTGTGGGAATGATGGAGTTTGCAACCCTGCATATCAGGTTAGAGAAGTATTGGAGAAGTATGATTTGCAGGAAATTGTATAGGAATATGAATTTATTTCAAAGCATTTTCTTCCATATTGCGCACTGTTGGAGTTAAACACTTTAGTAAGAGGAACATTTCTATAGCTACTCAACACAGTATGCATAAAGCTAATGGAGTCCATTTTACTTTACAGGAGAGAAATAATATATGTATAGGCCACTGTTCAGTATAAGATTTGTAATATAATCTATTGTTTCTAATAAATGCTTTCCTTGTGATTTAAATGTGTGATCGTCTAGGAAGCCGTACAAGTATTGATTAAACATTCAGCTGACGTCAATGCCAGAGACAAGAACTGGCAGACACCCCTACATGTTGCAGCTGCAAATAAAGCCGTGAAGTGTGCTGAAGTGATAATTCCACTTCTGAGTAGTGTCAATGTCTCCGACAGAGGAGGTCGGACAGCATTACATCATGCAGCGCTGAATGGCCACGCTGAAGTAAGTGCCTTAATAACATTGTTCTTTTACTTTGAAATCTGTTTTGTCTAGCAAAATCATTTCTCTTTACGTGATGTGAGCTGAACACCAGACTCAGAACTGTTCTGCTAATTTGCATCCAATGGATTGGGTAAAAGAATAAATAATAAAAAAATAAAAGTAAATACATTTGTGAAGTACAAATCAACCTTAAGCCAATTGTTGCATGGTCTATAACTATTGACTGACATACCTTTGGGGGCTGTTTGCTTGTTTTAGATGGTGAGTTTACTTTTGGCTAAAGGGGCAAATATTAATGCCTTCGACAAAAGGGACCGAAGAGCTTTACACTGGGCAGCATATAAGGGTAAGAGAGTTTCTTTTTTTCTTGTTAGCAAAATGTCTGTAACATGATTGGCAATAAGTAGTAACAGTCATAATAATTACAATACTCAAGATCTTTTGTTAATTTAATAAGCATATTTCTTGTAGTGCTTTGAATTTCTTCCATTGTTTGATATATTCTTCTAATGCTGATGTTTGATCATTTATTTCTGTTTGTATCTTAGGGTTAAATAAATCACTTTAAAGGTTTAAATCGCTTTAAAGGTTTAAGGAGAAAAAGTTAAATGTCTTTAAATTAAAAATAATATTTGCTCACTGTTCATTTGAATATTTTTAAAATATTTCAAACTAAAGTGGTTTTTCAACTCTTGTATGATTCAGAGTTCATGTAGTGATAAACAAAATATGCATTAGAGCCAGGTAACTTTCTGTAGAGACCTTAGCATGTTCTTACACAGAAAGGTAGACTCATATTACCAGTAAGGACAAACAGTATTAAATTTTATAAATTGATGCTCATGAAAACAGATGATTGACACATAGTCTTCAACCAGAAATCAAAATCAAAATGAATTAGTCATAATACGATACATATATATAATTTATCAAAAAAAGGCAAAAAAGAATTAAAGCAAAAATGACTTAGGACATTATATCTGGGTCAAGCTGAAGTTGACATATGTTATCAACAATTGGAATTTTTAAGAAGAACCCTCAAGGATACTAACTTTGAAAAAAAAAATCATGATTTTTTAAAAACTATAGTATGTTGAAATCACAAGTAGAAAAGGGATCCTACCTTTAAACTGAATCATATCTATAATTTATACCGGAGAGAGCATGTAATTTATTATGTATAGAACTTCATCTTATAAGATAGACTAAGAAAACTGTTCTTTAGAAATGTTGCTTTCAATTAGCTATCTCTTTTGATCAGCAATCCATATGTTTTGCTGAAAGACTCTCCCCCTTTGTGACTTACAAAAGAGTTCTCTATACGTTAGTTGAAAGGCAAAAATGTGTAAAACATATGGAAAAAGATCAGGATCATTAATATATGGAGCTCATCTTTTAAATTTAACAACCATATTCTGCTGCACAAAGAAGACTTTTGCTCTTAAGTGATAACTTTTCTTTGCAAAGCTTTGTAGGCAAGTCTGTCCGAAAATGGTTGGGGCAGTTTTTGAAGAAATTACTGATATAAGTTTGATGTTGTCATTACCCAGTGATGGTGGTTCAGGAACTGCATTGTGGAGAAATGCAAGACGAGTTATCTACATAGAGGCAGACACTCTTAAAAATAAGTGTGGGTCCATTGTTCAAAAATATCCTCCAATATGTTTAACATTAAAACAATTTGTTTCCTTCTGTACTTGTAAGTCGAATGCGTGTTTTTCTTCTTTAATTGTAATATTTAGTTCCTTTTATAGTGTCCAACTTTCAACATCCCAGCCTGTCAATTTAAAAAAAAATTAAAAATTAAAGTTTTTTCCCACGGAAAATTCCAAAATCTTATTTGAAATCTGTTTCTAACTTTCCAAAATCAAATTTTAATTAGCTTTTTGCTGTTTGCTAAAACAAATTAAGTCCTTAAACCTGTATTTAAAACTTATTTTGGTAAAGATTGAAGGAAATTTCCCTGGTGTTTTCAGGTTCATCAGTCCAGTGGTTCCTTATAGCTGAAGAGCAGTTAACAGGCAATTTTTAAAAACGATTAGCAAACAAAGTATGAGAACCCAGTTTTAAAGTTGCCAACCATGGTTTGAAAAGATGGCTATTCCCTTATCTCCCAAATCTCTAAAGCCACTGGAGATTGCTGTCTTGCAAACTCCTTGCAAGGAACAGCTGTATTGAGCACTTGTCGGCAATCCCAAATCCTTTCCTTGTCCAGAAAGGAATTACAAAGAGCTGATCTACTTGGTGGCTTTTTATTTTGCTGTGCTTCTTGGCTCCATTTTTAGTGGAGCTGTCTTCAGTTCACCATTTCTTTCCCAGAAATCCAAAAACTCAGAACTCTCATCCCCATCTTTAAATACTGCTGTTTATAGGATATTTGAAAATGGGATTACTAACTAATCATAAACATCAATAAAGTTAACAGTTAAGGAAAAGAAAAGATATTAACATTTATTTACTGTACTGTGAACTTCAACAGAACAATTGTCACATACTGTATTAATGACCCTTTTTTGTAATCTTTTCTTTTTCTGCCAGGTACATGATGGTAACTTGATTATTATGGAAAACAATAATTTATAGCACAACAATTCAGCTGTTTAATAGTAGAAAAAGGTGAACTAATTAGCATTCGTATTTTAAAAAGCCTTTTCATAGGATCTTCCCTCTGAAAATGAAACACAATTGGAGTAATTACGTTAGAAGAAGTGTAAAGAAAAAAAATACAGTTCCTTAAAAACAGCTGTTCATGTTCCTCTATGAAAAAATTCAACTTTTGAATTGTCTTAAAAATGCAAGTAAGCCCAAAGTGGAATACAGTGGAATTAAAATAATTTCTTTTTTAAAAAGGGAAATGATTTATGTGAAGATCTCTTCAGTATTGGATTTCCTAAAACTGGAATCCTAGAATTGTCTGTTGCTGCTTTCCCTTTTCTTTTTTCAAAGGGCTGAAGATAACTTGAAAGGTTATAGATCAGTGTGTGTGTGTGTGTGTGTGACAATTAAACTTCCATCCTCAGATACACAGGTTTTATTGGTTTTATTGTCCTGTCCAGGAACAACAATCATCCAGGATTTTTTATATTTTATATGCATCATATAAAATTAGATCTCTCAACTTCCTTTGGTTGTCTTAAACACACACACTAACAATTGTCTAATGAATGAGCATCTTTTGTTTGATATTGAGTTATGAACCTAAAATGGCATACCAACAATGAAGACCATATTAAATTGCACTGCCGAGATAGACAAGAAATACTACATTTTCCTTGTCTTTTTTAGGCCACTTGGAAGTTGTTTCATTATTGATCAGTCATGGTGCTGAAGTGACATGTAAAGATAAGAAAGGTTACACTCCAATTCATGCTGCTGCATCCAGTGGCCAGATCAGTGTAGTGAAACACTTGCTCAATCTTGGTGTGGAGGTAAGAAGTTGTTAATATTACTTTTAGCAAGCTAGTAAAGATTGAATTGTTATGAATTCTGAAGCTTTAATTTTTGTATGGAATGAATGTATGGCCCACCTTTTTAAAATGTGTGCTATCTTTGACAAGGTTAATGAAGGAATTTTTATTCCATTCTTTGGATTATAAATAATTTTAATTATTCTGGATAATGATATCCATGGAGCCGTGGTGAGGCAGTGGTTAGAATGCAGAACGCAGGGTAAGGCTGCTGACTGCCAGCAGTTCAGTAGGTTGAGTCAAGGTTGACTCATCCTTCCATCCTTCCCAGGTTGGTAAAACAAGGACCCAAATTGTTGGGGGGCAATATGTTTATTCTGGAAACTGCTGAGAGAGGGCTGTAAAGCACTGTAAAATGGTACATAAGACTAAGTGGTATTGCTATTGCTACATTAATATGTCATAGTTGTTCAGAGTGATAGCCATAAATGTAATTCTCCAACTTCCTTTGTATCTTATACTTGATATAATAATAAAAATGTATCATATAGAGGTGCCATTGAAGCATTTGACCATATACACATATACTGAAATGAGGATAATTGTTCCTATGTGATTGGACACATTTTCTTCATTATCTCCCTTAATTTATTACATAAATAATCTGTTTCGGCACTGACAGTTTTAATCTAGATAACAGTACTATTTTTTCCTTTCTTTCTTTCTTTTCCTGCCACCAACTAACATATGTCCAAGTTTGAATGAATCCAAGCAAAGATAAGCACTTACAAGCAATATGCAAGATTTTTGTGCAAACCTAAAAACCTGGGAAAAAATGCAACCTTGTTCTTTAAAAAAAAAGGAAAGAAAATATCTTGTTATTTTTAATTTACAGTTTCTCTACTTGGAGGAGCCCAAAACAGTTTGTAACAGAACAATAAAGCAACATTAAATAAAGCCATCAAAGATCTAATCAACATACCTTAAAAAATAACAATATAACAGTTAAGGCTTAACTTAAAAAATAATTTTTTAAAAATTATTTTAAAATGCAGTCAAAAAAGCAGCCAGGCCCTGGAATTGTCCTTTAAATGCTAGAGCAAAAATTCCAACATCTTAACTATTGCATAAAGAAGACTACATGGGGACCAGCCATATTTCCTTTGGAACAAAATTCATAGCGTTGGAATAGAGTGCTGAGGTGGAAATGCAGTACAGTATCTGTCTCTCTTTTAAGTGACAACATATTTTCCCAGGATTATGCTTTCAAAAGTCAAAAGTTTATATTCTTCATACTATAAAGTATGTTTTTAGAATGGCTCCATAATTCTGCAAACTCCATAATTCTACAATTCCTATTAGCTCCCCGGCTTAAATCCAAATTAAAATAATCTCATTCAGTTTCTTCAAGGCCTGCTTTAAACGAATGGCCACATTTCCACTATTTTGTTTGTTGCATGATACTGTCGTTCTCCTAACCTCAGAGTTTGATATCAATATTATAAGAACATGATCACGAGCACACACCCTTCTGGAGTGTATAACTTTTTTTTTGCTTTATTCATAAAATTGAATGATTAATTTTGTAGCCACAGAAGAGAAATCATTAAGTTGAAATTATTTTTTATATGATGTTTTATGTAGTCATGTGATATTTAGACCTTTTGTTTTATGGTACAATTTTTCTTGAAGAAATGCATTACCTTCTATTTGAAATATTAAGGACCACTTTATCCTTATTAGAACCTCTTTTTCTTTTATACAAATGGCATATGGCATAGATAGTATTTTATAGATACAATAGTTAGATTATATTTTGTTAATTAATAACAAACCATGTCCTGCAATTCTCCAGCTAAGTCAACACGCAATGTTCTCTTCTACTGTGTTAAAAAGAGCTGGAAGTCAACACTTTTTTTTCTTTTTCCTCTTCTACCCTACACTTTCTCCTCTTCCCTTTTCCCTCACCAGTTTCCCATTATTTTCATTTTCCTTTGTATTTTATATTCTCATACACTAATAAAAAATTGAAATAATAAACAACAACGCATGGGCTGGACAAAACTAATGCCTTAATGATTTCATGTGATCTTTTACTGTTGCAGATTGATGAAATGAATATCTATGGAAATACTGCCCTTCATATTGCTTGTTATAATGGGCAGGATTCTGTGGCTAATGAGCTGATAGACTATGGAGCTAATGTCAACCAGCCTAATAACAGTGGATTCACTCCCCTCCATTTTGCTGCCGCTTCTACTCATGGGGCTCTTTGTCTGGAACTACTTGTGAATAATGGGGCAGATGTAAACATTCAGGTAAAATTATAGGTTTCACATCTCTTCCTTTTGATTGCCATTTCTTACATCTTCAAGCAGCAGATAAATGGAATGGAGATCAGGTAAGTGAAGGTTATGTGTTACACCTACACATTTAAATGCTGAGCTCTGAGGTATGCCTGTTAAATACAGAGTACATTTCTTTTCTGAACAGCATGGGAGGCATGACTATTAAAAGAAGGGAAAAATCATGATTATTGGATTTTTAACTTTCCAGTTCAGATATATTCTTTCTGTGCAAAAATTGCTTGGAATGGATAACTGTTACATTAAAGTCTCTCTGGACAGCAAGATGGACAAGATAAATTTAATAAGTGAATAATGAATAGATATCAATTTACATGGAGAACAAGAAAACTGAGGCAGTATCCTTCACATGGTTCAGAGGTGAAGACTTGAAATCAAAGGCTCTTCAGCTTCTCTTTTAATGATACTGCCATCATTAAACATGTAGACACATCTTGCCCATTAAAGATATTCTGTATATCACAAATAGGATCAGAAACAAAATGTTCCATCTCTTAGTAGGATTATTTCTACGTAGAGCCTTGGTGGCACAGTTGTTAGAGTGCAGTACTGCAGGTTACTTCTGCTGACTGTCGGCTGCCTGCAGTTTGGCAGTTCAAATCCCACTAGGCTCAAGGTTGACTCAGCCTTCCATCCTTCTGAGGTGAGTAAAATGAGGACCTAAATTGTTGGGAGGCAATATGCTGACCTTTAGAAAGGGCTGTAAAGCACTATAAAGCAGTATTGTAAGTATAAGTGCTATTGCTATTCTACAATACTATAGTCTGAAAATGGAAGCACATGTTTGCTTCCCCCCCCCTTTTTTTTTTTTGCAATATTACTTACCGGTAGAACAGGGGTGG
>JANHFJ010006684.1:70923-81949 GCA_032468195.1 Cerberus rynchops | reverse complement strand
ACTGATGGCTGTACACCGCCCCGAGTCCCTTTGGGAGAGGGGCGGTCTATAAATTTAATCAAATCAAATCAAATCAAGCAATACTAATGCCAGTTGTGTAGCTGTGAGCAATAATCAGAGTGAAATTGCAAATTGTGTGACTCTTATTTGAGATATTCTTTGCTTGGTTTCAGCATCTTTTAAATACTGTGATTTAGCTATTTGAGAAGTACTGGTATCTATTTTAGTTTCCTTGAAATGAGTTGCATGTATATATAAATCTCAGTACTTTTGTGACTTGTAATAGAATCACAGAACATAAGAATTGGATAGCATTTTGGCAATCATCTAATATAATAGCATAACTGCTGAAACATGTATATATGTATGTGATACTGTAGAAGCAGCTGTATACAAATCATCTGGATTATGCATCTCTCCCTTTCCCTCTCTCTCTCCTTGTGACTGGCCTTAACATGGCATTAATTTTATGTTTTAATTTTGGCCAAGGTGGTTGGAAGATGTGGCAAAATTTGCATAATATTAAGACTTTGTATGTGTGCATACAGTACAGTTGAATAGTTTATACAGTTTCTGTTAGATCATTTATATCTCTTCAGATTGAGACCCAACACTTTTTTTATGAAGCAATTGGATTACCTTCAACGGTGAGAGTAGTAAATGCTGCAAGGCATTGGTTATTATTTAAATTCACCTCTAGAAATTATAAACTGGAAAATTTGACTTTGAAAAGGCAATATACCCCAATTAAAATGGCTCAGTTTATTCATCTGTACCTGTAATTTTGCTTATTTTATTGGCTGTTTAGTTGACGGTATAATACTTTAATTTTATAGAATAGAACAGAACAGAATACCTTATTGGCCAAGTGTGATTGGACACCGAAGGAATTTGTCTCTAGTGCATAAGCTCTCAGTGTAATACAAACAAGTGTAATACAAACAAAATAATAAATAATAATAACTCCTAACCAATAGGAGAAGGTGATTGAAAAGATGAGAAGCATAATAGTAATACTGCCATACTGCATGAGTAAATATCCTTTAGACATTACTATGGTAATTAGGTGTTCAGCAGAGTGATGGCACAAGTGAAAAAACTGTCTTTGTTTTGGCATTCAGTGCCCTATAGTTTATATCCAGGATGTGAGAATCTGTAAATTTTCTCAGCCCTCTTTCTGGCCTGTGCAGTATACAGGTCCTCAATGGAAGGCAGGCTGGTTTCAGTTGTTTCTTTTGCAGTCTTAACTATCTGTTGAAGTCTGTATCTGTCCTGTTTAATTGCTGGGCCAAACCAGACAGTTATAGAAATACAAATGACAGATTCAATAATTCCTCTGTAGAACTATATCAAAAACTCCTGGGGAAGTCTGAACTTTCTGAATTGACATAGGAAGAACATTCTTCGTTGTGCCTTTTTAATGATTGTTTTATTGTTAGATGTCCATTTCAAATCCTTCAAATGTGAGATTTTAGAAATCCAAAACTTGAAGGACTCTACTGTTGATACTGTACTGACCTTCTCCAGGATTAATTGGACTAAATATTCAGGAGAGAGGCCAAGACTGCAGAGTTTTGCTATGCAGGTGCAGTGCCAATAGTGTAATTTTCTGACAGTAGCAGAGACATCAGGTATTTGCTTTAGGTGCAAACATTATTATGAGGCCTGAAACTGGGATCCTAGTCCAGGCCTGAGCCTTAATGCTTGGCATATTGCCTTCAAGCCTCAGTAGGGGTTGCATTTTGGAGTGCCTAATAAGATCACAAAAAAAATTGATTGAATGGCTGCATAAGCCCTCAGATTTATGTAAGACCAGAGTTGCATACCATGTAATAGTTGAATAACTGTTTTCACTGTAAACAATTTAACTGCTGCTGGGAATGTACAAAATAATTGGAGTTAAGGATTTGAGCAGAAAGAATCTACTAAGAATCCTAGATATTTGATTGAGAACTCTGTGGAAGCAGATGCCGGCCTTCAAAGAAGCAGGATAGAAGAGTATTGATGATGGAGAATACTGTGGATGGCCAAGAAAACAACCAATGGATCATTGAACAAATCAGCCCAGAATTTTTACTTGAAGCATGAATGACCATGTTCAAATTATCTTATTTTGGATACATTGTGTGAAGATCTAACTCTTTGTTGGAAAAGACTCTGGGAAAGGTGGAAAGAAAGAGAACAAGGGGATGACTAGCAGCAAAGTGGACGAACTCAGTTACAGTGGTGATGAATGTACCATTGGAAAGACAGAAAGACTAAGTTGAAACTAAACCATCAAGAAAACAATCAATCTATGTGCTCGCTATTAGTTAAAATGACTTGATGGCACATACAGAGAGAAAAGGAAAAGAACATAAGTGCTAATGTTACAAAACCAGGAAATGCAGTCAGGTTTTAAGCAATTCATTTTTAATCTCTAAAAGACAATTCTAAGCTCCAGAATTTGCAGCATTTTTGCCTTAATATTAAAATGAAATATTATACTTACAGTTGAGTTCTTTTGCTATGGCAGCTTGACACTGTCATATTGGTTGCTCCTTCTTTCCCACACATTTGTTAGTTTCATTCTTTGTGTATACAACCAAGAATTACAAGTTTGCCCTTTGTCTGTTATCAGCACAGGAAGGCTTTTATATGTTAATGTGTTTTAGCATTTCACTGCATATCGTACCATGTATGTCTGTGTATGTGACCAATTTGAATTTGAATTTTGGATTCTGAAAATGGAATGATGGAAAAAAGAAAAAAAAATGGAAAAAGATGAAAAAAAGGAAAAAGTATGAAAGAAAGGTATAGATAAGTAGTTCCTTGGGGCCATTTGAAATGAGGTGATATTATTAGATTTGGCAATTTTATGGATACATTTTTAAAAAGCAAATAATAGTTATAGGTTCCTTAATGTAGGACACAGGGTGGGTTTCACAGTTAGCCCTGCTATTAAAGGCAGCAATTTTAGATATCAGTAGATTGTTAATGGTTTACCTAATTGTTGATGTTTTCAACCAGGGTGAAGGAATTATTCTTATGGTCCTCTTCTCTGCCCCTCCCTCCCACTGCCGCAAAATAATTTCACTGGAAGAGTTTTGTGTACATTGGTTTGATTAGTAGGAGGTAAGACTTCTTATATTTTCTCAGGCAGCACATTTTTTTTATATTACATGTAATTGCATTTTGGAATTTGCTACCACAAAATGTGGTGCTGGCTACCCATTTGGCTGATTTGAAAAGGGATTGGAACCATTCATAGAAGTCATGGGGATTGATAGCTTTTAGCCCTGATAGCAGTCTAAAATTAATCTACTTGGAGACGAACTTTGGTACTATAATAAATTAACAATAATAAATTAACAATAGCAGCCACTGGTAACAAATTAGAGTAAATGCATATTCCTAATTTTATTTATCACTTGGATCTTAACAAGAAGGATTTACCACCAGTATAGGAGCTATACTCATATGAGTATATGAAATAATTTGAGCTACATAGTTTCTATTATAAGAATGACTGTTTTCATTCGGATCTGGATACCAATTGCAAACCTTTTTTGACCTTTGCACAATGAAAAGTATTTCCATTGCTTGCCAGTTCCATGACTAATTGAAGCTACTGAATTAAAATGGCAAGTCGCCCTTTGCTACCTGCCACAATTTATTTTTTTTTGCAGGCAAGGTGCAAAAGGCTTTTAAATGATCAGCCTCTTCTTTAAGAACAATAATAAGCAGGTAAAATATAAAATAATATTTTTTAAAAAAAAAAGTTGCAGTGAATGCAGCAGCTAGTAAGCTTTGTATTGCAAGGACACTCTCAGTATCCTTCCCGAATCTCAGACACTCTCATTTAGAAGTTGCAAGATAGTCTTCTGCTCCTGTTTTTAGTAACGATATTTTACATTATTCAAAGCTGAGAAATGAGATAAACCTTAACTGGCATGTGCTAGGAGATCATTTCAAAGAAATTATAGTAAAAAGAAACAGTAGATATTCAGTTGTGATGACTCGGCAAGCTGTGGTTGATCAAAAATTAAGCATAAGCTTGCAAGATCCTTTTCACAAATTAGAAGCAGAAGGGAGAAAGGAGTAAGGAGCGTACTAGAATGATTCCCATCAGAATATCCATGACATGGTCCCCATGAGTTGGATTTTGAAAAGGGCTGTTTAACATCTCTATGAATAGCATTTTTTTTTCAAAAGCAAATAAAAGAAGCAGAAGTAGGTCTAGATTTTTGTCTACTTTGTATTGAAGTTTGTGTAGACCAAAGTGATCTTTGGAACTCCAAGATATTTTTATCTTCACAAAGATAAGCCATCCTAATTGTGTTTAGCATAGTGGAAGATGATTTTAAGCCACATAAAAATAGTTTTGGATGAACTAAGCTGTGAAGAATTTGCTGGAGAAGGAAACTCTTGAAGAAAATGAGGATTACAATTCTCAGATGTCATCTAAGAGTGAGGTTCCTTATTAGCTCTCCATCCATTCAGTGTAACACAGGATCTTATCATGTTGATTGAAAGAATTAGTCTCCAAAGGTATCTGATTTTTTCTGAACCCAGTGGCTTCTGCAGATCCAGAGCTGGCTTATTCACATTCTTTATGGCAGCTGAGGATTGTACGATATTCCTTGGTGGCAAGACAGTACATGTGCAACTCCCACCCAACCCAGTTCCTAGGTGAAGAGGTGTTCTTTCAGTATATGTTCATGGCAAGAGTAGATGATCTCATTTTAATCACTAGTAGATAATTGTCCCTATACTGCTTTCCCTTCATTTGTCTATGTGAGAAATTCAAACTACAGTGCAGACTCTGAACTTTACAAAGAGCTAAGTAACATGCACAGTAATATTACATTGCATCTCCTCCTGTTAACAGAACATTTACCCTTTTCCATTTTTCTTTTGATTTCCCTCCCAACCAACTGGAATGTTGGAAAGAAATTATGTGAAGGGGATCAGGGTTCTTTCTGTCTTTCTATCCACTGGTCTGCTTCTGTATCAAGAGGATAATTCTTCAAAAGTAGAACAGAATGAGTGGGGGTGGGGGGCAGAAGCAGAGAGACTGTGAGCTCTAGTCCCATTTTAGCCATGGAAGTCAGATGGTTTGAGCTGGTCATTCTCTCTCAGCCCAATTCACATCACAGGATTGTTGTGGGGAAAATAGGAGGAGGAAGATGTGTTGGATGTGTTCACCGTCTTGAGTTATTTATAAAAAGAATAATGGTGGGATGCAAATAAATAAATGAAAAACAAGATTGTTCAAAAAACGGTCTACTAATAAATGCTTAATCACACGTTTTGCTGTCTGCATTGCCACCACTGTGCTGTGCTATTAGCCGCTGAACAAGTGATTGATGCCCTAGACATCATGGCTTAGCTGTGCTTTCAACTGGCTCACAAATTTCCAGAAAAGTTAACAATAGGGTCTCATGAACCACTCTATAAGCTGGGCTGCAGTACACCACTGGGCACATCCAATTAAAGGCTGTGGAGGGAAAAAAAAGGCATGAAAAATGTCCAAGGTGCATCACTATGGGAGACGCAAGTGGCAGTAGCTTGGACTGGTACCAACTATTACATTCTAAGCCACTTCCTTCCTGGTCACATGTACCAGACTGGAAAGTATGCAGTCCACTTTATAGTTCCAGGGCACATGTATACATAAACACAGATAAATGCAAGGCAGACGAGAGTAGAGTACAAACATGCACATGTAACTGAACACATTCACATCTGTCCTGAATGAACGGATGGTTTACTATAGGCGAGCATAAGCAAATTTCAAATTGAAGTACAATTCTTGAATCCAAACAGGTTAATACAAATAAATGCATGTATGCATAATACATAAACATAGTAAACTGAATAAATAACTACAATTAAGATGGGTAGTCATTAAAACCAAATAAGAAATATCTAAGAGCTAAGAACACAAAGACTGTGGCATAGTATACATTTAGCAAAATTTAACAACATTTGGCAAAGAAGTGTCAGATTGATTTGATACTAACAACTGGAGATGAGAAGAATCAGAATGACCAGGATGCATGACTAAAAATGGAGATAACAACTCCTGCCAAGTGTTAGGATAAAATAGCAATATGATACAACGTGATCCAGCATTTCAATTCCTCCTACACCACCAGAGCACAGTCTCTACTCAAATGAGATGTTCCCATAACTCCCCTTAGTAACAGTTGTTGAGAAGGCATTAAATCTAGCCAGAAATAATGCCCTTCTGAATTTGGGGACTTCTGTACAGCTTAGCAGAATGGAATAGATGAATAGTAGAACTCAAAAACATGTTCCTGGTAAAACTGACAGATCCATTTATATCTCCATTCCATAGCCCATTGCTTAACAGTGGCTAATACTGGTACATGTTCATAGTCCATCTGGGAGATTGTGGCCCATGAAAAGCGAAGAAATTTTAATTCTTCATGAAGTGCCTGGGTCCCAGGAGAGTTAAAATTGTCAACCAAGATCAGAAGAACCAAATCATTTGGGAGAAAAAACTTAAACGGGTAGGAAAATATGTGAATCCAGGCAGATACTCTGTTTTTAAATAAATGGACTTCATGGCACAATGCTGCATTAGAAAATTGGTGGAGCTCTTGGAAGATGGATCCTAAAAATTGGGATTGTACTTTTACAAAAAGAAGGAATTCACCCATAAAGTCCAAATTCAGTTTCAAAGACTAAGTGCTTCCAGTACAAACTCTGCTCTTTTAGAGCAATGGGAAAATTGTAGAACTGAGATTAATTTTCATAGTGTTTAGGATAGTGTAATCAGCATGGGCTTTATGATTTAACAGTGATGTGAAAAATATTCTTAAGTATGTGACTTGTTCTATCAGGGGATTATTTAGTTTATTTAATTCAGGATCCTTTGCAAGCATCATAATCATTGTTTTGGAATAGTTGATTAGAGGCATTTTTTTCTTGATAATAGTTAAGTATGTAAAACACCAATCTTAAATCAATCTGCATCCACGAACGCAGTAAATTTCATTTGCACAGAGGAGGATAGAAAGGGCTGTTTACTAATTTGGTGGATAGAGAACTGGCTTGTTCAATCTGTCTACAAAAAGATTGATAAATTGAAAAGAAGGTGGGTAGGACAAAATATAAATTTGTTTAAGATCTCTTTTTACAGTAGTTTCTGTGATTAATGTCCATGCATATTACACTGTACTTTCATCTGGGAATGCTATAGAATTTATGGATAAGAAAAAATGACCTTCTATCCTTTGAAGAGTACCTCAATTTCTTCTGTATTTGGGTCTGGAGACAAGGTTCTAAGATCAATAAAAATTGTATAAAGAGCTGGACAGCTGTTGGAGAGTATTTTTTCCAACTAAACATTGAGGAGTTAGAAAATGATCAAGAAAAGATGGATTTTCTCTGAAGCTCACCTACTTCTAGGTCATGATGTTTTCAGTTATGATCCAATCCAAAAGTTCATTATACAAATTTCTGGCATAAAGTTTATTATGTACTAAGAAGGCTGATGGGATGGTTATTGGTGAATCTCTTCCATGAACAGTAAATTTGAATAATATTTTCTTAATTCTAACATTAAATACAATAGAACCTTAATTCAATAGACCTTCCCATTTACATTTCTTGCTAACGAAATAATGGGCAAGGCCATTGCATGTGAAATAGTCTGGTCAAGGAAGCTAATTTTATATTAATTTTATCTATTATAAAGAAATTTACATCATTTACAGAAATTTCTGCAAATGATTTGTGATTTAAGGAAATAATGGACATCTCATCCACCTCATTGTTCCATTAAATTGAGATTTCACTATACTGCAATTCATTGTGTACCATTTGCATAAGCATAAGTTTGCAGTAAAGTCTCTATTCTATCTGAAATACAAATATTATCAAATGGATAATTCTGGTTGATTCTAATAGGATGACAGTATATTTGCATATTTTAATGAATTAACTAATAACAACAACAGGATGATTTGCGGATAGTGTGCTATCGCATAACATTTTAGTAACTAATGCTCTCTTCACCTGACCCATTCTATTTTATAGCTGCCACAATATTATGGTTGAAGAAATGCAATGGTAACATTATGGTATTTTATATGTGTGGAGTAACAGACTTGGCAGAATTGGAAGATGGTTTTTAAAGAGTGTTCATTTCAGAGGCTAATTTTAGCTGTCATGCTCTGTGAATGAAGTACAGACGCTTAAACTGACTCACGAACCAGGAAATATTTGGGTTTGAGATTGCATAAAGAATACCCAATCATTTCCAGTTTTTCCAACTGAAGCTAAAAATAAAAACATCATTTCATTGCTAACCTTAAAATATGGATATTTAGTCTTATTAAATGCATAGGTAACACTTAAGTTGCCACCCTATCCTAAATAAAGCTTGGGAGGCTGTTTCCATTGTAAAACTTTTAAAGTTCTGTAAGAACCAAGTTAAAAACATGCTGTTTGTGGTAGAACTCACGCTGATGATGGTGACTAAAATAAAAATAATTGGCACCCATTTTCTGGTTGAGTTATTAAATGCTTAATTATATTAAGAAGTAGAATATTAATTATTGGATTTTATCCAAAAACATTTCCTTAAAAGATATCATTTCTTCAGTTTGTTTATTGTTTATGCAGCTCAGTAAACATGAATGAGAAGCCTGTGTTCAATACCCTTTTCTTTTCAGTTATATTTTTCTTGGAAAAAATATTATGTAACCTTGCAGTCATTTTCTTTCTCCTTCATATTATTTAAAAATACATTATGATTTTAGACTGCTTAATGCATTCTTGAGCATAATTAAACAAACATTTAATTTTAGAGAAACTGTATTTCCTTTTTAAAATCTTCAAACAATAAAAGTTTTCAACAGTGGAAAACTAGTTTTATTAGGAGACTTAAATATTTTTGCACTGAGCAATAAATGATTAGACAATTATTATAGGCAAATTCTATGGATGCATAGAAAATTCCAGTTTGAGGGGTTGATTACAGTGTCAGACTAGAAACTAAGAAACCATGAGTTCTAGTTCTGCCTTAGGCATGAAACCAGCTGGATGACTTTAAGCCAGTCATTTCTCTGTCAGCCCCAGGAAACAGCCATTGTCAAGCAATTTTCAGAAATCTTGCCAAGAAAAATGCAGGATTAGTCCAGGGAGTCATGAAGAGTCAAACACTGACTGGAAGGCATAAATAAATGATCATATATAGAAAATTAATCTCTCACAATTTTTTGAGGAAAATAATACTTAATTAACTTAAACAGTAAAAAACATTGTCTAGTTTACCGGTAGTTACTGGTATTTTAGAATATGTTGTCTGAATTGCTGTAGACATTCTATCCTTACTATTTATTCTGAACTAAAATATTGCATTAGAAAATCTTTGAAACAAAGTTTGAAAGGGAGGAGCACTATCTTTCAAGAAACTTAGAAATATTGTGCAATAGTCATTCATCCTATGTATGTATGTAATATTACATATCATAATCGCAAATCATTCCACAGACAACATCTCTGTGGAATTCTTGTACCATGTCTTATGTCTACCATGATGACAAAGAGAGATGTTTTTTTGACTTCCCAGTGTAGCATTGGGATACATGACTGGTTCAAAATCATCAAGCCAGCTTCTCTTCATATGGGAATCCTGGAATCCTGGGTCTTCCCACTTCTAGTCCAGCATCTTAACCACTGCACCACACTAGCTTTTATGCACATATACAAATTATAAGTGATTATAATTTTTTTTGTACAGTGCATATTAAACAAAATCTTCCAAGCACATGATTAAAAATACATTTAATGGAGGACTGTAACCCAAAATAAAATTCTGTATTAATCTTTCCACATGGCTTTTAGGTATTCTTATATTTCTTCTGTTCATCTTGTAGTGATTATGAAAGTAGGCAGTGATATAGTAGCACTTTTACATATGGGATTATTCTTTTCTCCTTTAAATGCAATGTCATTATGCATATAAAGATTAGCCTTTTCTGTATTTCTTTAATAGAAGAAGATATTAAAATAATAAAGTTAAATATTAGATATTAGAAAATATTTTAATATTGACAACATTAACAGATAATGTAAGAGATGTGAAACTTTTTAATAGAAAATAATATAGTTATTTCAGGGCCCTTTTTCATTTTTTAAATTTTATTTTTTGAATTTTATTCTCTTATGTAATCAGTTCTCTGGTTAAGAATACTTTTGCACAAGAGACAATTATTACATTTTAATCCTCTGAAACAAGAATGTTGTTAGTGATAGGCAGGTATGAACAGCACAGAGCAGAAGAGCTAGAGAAGATCTGAAAGCTGGGACTGAAATAAAAGAACCTAATTTTAATGTAATTAACTATCTATCCAATATTATCCAGATTCAAAGAAGGCAGACCAGTCAGACTGAAGCTAGCCACCAATCAATGGATACTTCCCAAGAAGCATCCAATCACTAATCAACCTCAAAGAATTCAAATTCCACATAGACTGTAAATACCCTAAGGCAATCCCTATTTTTGGACTATCATGCTGGGGAAATCCCTACCAAGATGCAGAGTAAAACACATGCAGGAAATGTGATCTGCACATCACTACATTTGAACCTGGAAAGCCCCAATTAAAAATATGCAAGTATTTAAAGACATAGGAATTAATAGCAGCATAAAAAAGGTTGATTGTGGGCATGTAGCCTTTTGCAGTACTCATGATTCTTGGATTTCCTATTTCCAGTTGCACACTGTTATACTTCTCTTGTTTCGCACCTTAAACCTTATTTGTTTGTTTGTTATTCTGCCGACGTACAAACACAATATGAATACAAGATGCCATTAAGTTGTACGAAAATCATACTTTACTGTATATTAATAACTGTACAACAGGCTGAGAGCTCACTAGCTTTTAAAAATTGAACCTTGGTTAAATAACTGTATAATATTTTCTAAAAGAAAATGCACTGAATTTTTAGCAGTCCACAAATGTATGAATATACTAATTTATGCCCAATCCCAAAATATTTGTGGCTA
>JANHFJ010006684.1:23166-33906 GCA_032468195.1 Cerberus rynchops | reverse complement strand
CATGCTTTAGTAAAATTCTACCTGTTTTCCTAAACAATGGATTCAGGGTGTTTATTTCTTGAAGTTTGATCGAGACAGAGCTGACATTTTTCTTGTTTTTAACATGTTGGAAGAAGCTTTTTTGTTATTTTTTACTTTTATCACAAGCCTTTGTTCATTGTGAGACTCAGCTTTCCTTACTTCATCTTTGCAGGCTCGGGCTATTTTCTGATATTCTGCCTTAGTTATGTGCCCCTATTTCCACTTTTTATATTTGTCCTTTTCGTCTTTCAATTTGTCAGAGAGTTCTTTATGCAACCATGCTGGTTTCTTTTGAGAGCTGTTATTTTTCTTCTTCATTGATATTGCACTAAACTGGGCTTTTATAATCTCACTTTTCAAAATTTCCCAAGCTTCTTGAGTTGTTTTCCGCTTGAGGATTCTTATCCATGGAATCCTTCCCAAGCGGTCTCTAAGTTTATTGAAATTAGCTTTCTTAAAGTCCAAGACTCTAGTTTGACTTTGTTCTATTGCTTGTGCTTGCATAATCTTGAATTGCATGATCATTAGTATTGCATGATCACTCGCCCCCAAGGTTTCTGTAGCTTCAACATCTTCTATCATTTCATCTCTGTTAGTGAGAATTAAGTCCAATATGGCTGATTCCCTTGTTCCCTTCTCTACCTTTTAGGAAATAAAACTGTCTGCTAGGTTTGTCAGAAACCTGTTGGATCTTCCACTTGGTGCAAAGCTTGTCTCCCAGATGATATCAGGGTAGTTAAAATCCCCCAATTACTATTGTGATGTGTTTCCTACATACCTTAGTTAACTAACTAGCAAAACGTTTATCTACTATTATTACTATTATAATATCCATTGATCATTGTTTTCTCAGGTTGATCATTTTGTTACATCAAAACTCGGTCATGCAGATTAGAGCCAATTTTAATGTTCTTACCATGCCCGTTCCTATCCTCAAACAGAACTGGGGCTATATTCCAGTCCTGCGATTGTTTGATTTTTATTTAAATGACACTATTGTGATCCTTTTTTAAGCCAGAACTTCTCCCTCCCACACTTATCTATAGTCCTGTTTCAATTATTTCATATGTAGATGATGCAGTCATTTTATCTATAACCCAAGTGGGCCTTCTTAAATGCCTAAGATTTTTTTACTTTCATTTACATATAATGAAGATTATAGGCAAAGATGTTAGTCTCTGGGATAGAGCAGAAGTTGAGTTAATAACTATACCACACATAGTGTGTGGCATTCATAAACTTAAATGTCAGAAAATTTAGCTACGGTGTCCGTTTAATCAAGAAATTATGATGCTCCTTTGAGAAGATCTAACTTGGAAAGAAGCTGTAAAGTTTCTAGCAATAGCTAAGGATTGCAGAATCCAATTGATATCCTTTTCTCATTATTATTATTATTTTCATTTTTTGTTGCACTTTTAAATTTTATACTTGTGTTTTATTGGTCTGAGACTGTTCAATTTCAAAGGCACTTGATCTGAGTTTTGATGGCAATCTGTAGCATGCTGACTGGGGAATTCTGGGAGTTAAAGTCTACACATCTTAAAGTTGCTTAGGTTTAGAAACACTGCTCTAGCCTGTTCTTTTCTCGATATATTAAGAGCTTAAAGAATGCTAGGCCAAACATATTTCTGACAAACATATTATGAGGTAAAATATAGTTTATACAGTAATAAAATGTAGGCATAAGAGAAGCACAAGATGATGTGCATATTGTGTGTGTCAAAATCACATTGCACACATTGTGTTTGGCAGACCCAAACAGTTATACATTGTGTCATGAGTGCTATCTTCTAAAGAATCCCTGAACATCTTGTGAGCTGGTACTTTTTTTAAGGAGCAAGGCTCAAATCTTTGCAAGTTGACTATTTACAGCATTAATTAAACCTATTTCTATGCCATCACACAGTCAAAAAGATTATTGGCTTAACATAGGAAGTGAACTAATTAAAATATCAACAATAACAGAGATAAAAATGACTGTCCAAATGCGAAACCATACAAAATAAAAATAACTAAGACTAAAGATAAAAATAGCAACATTAAATCAAGGAAGAACGTCTGGAACAGCTCAGTCTTCAAAAATTTCTGAATGACTAACAAAGAGCCAGCCTGAATTTATGAGTGTTGGCATTGCTACAGAGAGCACCATCTCGTCTTAACCCCATCCCACCCACAAACCTTCCCTAAAGTGTGGGGTTTGTGGCAGTTATCCCTGATAGGTTTAATTGGACAAAATGATGGGTTTTGCCCACTGGCCCACAGCTGTTGATCTCTCAGTTAGTTTACAGGGAAATTTGGCTCATTACTGGGTTGAGAAACAGAAGATTCAAGCTCTTCACTTTCTTCTTTAAAATATTTCCAGTGAAATTATTTTGATGGAACATTTGAACATTTTAGGGACCTTAATGACCATCAGATGTTTCTGATATTACAGATTTATTTATTTTCTACAGTAGCCAAAATGAATATCTTTGAAACATAAAGTGTGCATGGCTCATAATGTCTTTTGCCTTGACAGGATTTTAGTTCAGATAGGCAGTGTCAGTGAGAAACAATGTAAAGGCCAAGATCTTGCTAAAATAGAGACGTTCTATTTCCTAATCTGTTTACATGTCTGCACACTAAAACTTTTGAGAAATTTAGCAGACAGAAAAATCAGAATTGCATTACTTCTCTAGTATCAAAGTAGTCATGTAGTAAATACAAAAGATTGATGGTTCATTTGTTGTTTCTCTGACTAATGCAGTTATCGTTTATGTTTGTTTTTTTAAAAAATCCTGTTTATTAATTCTCCCAAACTCTTCCATGGAAAACATAAAGGAAGGAAGTTGAGGGAGGCTGGAGACTTTGTATCCTGTGTCCTTCAAATGGGAGTGGCTACAAATAAACTAATCTGAAGGGGACAAAATACTTCATCTGTTTTAGAGCATCAAAAGCAGTTAGCTCTGAAATTACAGTTGCTACCAAAAGCAACAACAGTTCTTTAGTATTCCAAAAAACTTCTTTAAGAACTCTGAATCTAACAGCCAAAGGAAGATGACACATGCAGAAATACTTCTCCATTGAACTCATCATGATACCAGCAATGGTTCAGCACAGTACCGAGTTTCCTTTTTCAAGAAGTCAGCTGTATTTAAAATGGAGAAAAGAACTGTCATATGGATAATAGAAACCACAAAGAAGAGACTCTGTTGCTAGGTCATCTCCAGATAATTAACCTGATATGAATTGAAAAAAGGTGTTGACTCACGATACCCCCAAAAGAGAATAAATCAGGTAAGGCAGAAAAAGAACAGCGAAGAATGCTGTTAAAATAAACTTAACAACATAGTTATAGGCATGCCTATTTGGAAGCCTTTTTAATTTCTGGAACTTATTTACAGATAAAGTAGGACTGTGAAGAAGATTTGAAAGGAAAAAAGTGTTTCTGTGTATGTATTCATAGTTTTTTCTTATGACCACCTGTGGAAGACACCTACTCAGAAAACAAAATTCAGCTGCTTTAAGGCATTGTAGGTAGTGCTATGTGCATATCCCCATGTACTCTGTATTCACCCTTTGAGCTTAAGAGTATGAAACTATTCACTTAAGATGGGTTTTTCTTAGAAAGCATAGCAAAAATATATATTTACTTTTAAGAGTAGAGGAATTCTTTTAATGAAAGACTGACATGATATCATAATAGCTGGATTTCCAATAAGAACCTGATAATTCAATAATGCCAATTAGTTTTTTTTAAACTATTACAGTCACATTTATGACGTCAACATTTTAGCAACATGTTCAGCAGTAGTTACTAGATAGATTTATTTTTCAAATTAATATTGCATTATGATTTTGCAATGGTATCTATAACAAGTATGCTACCAGAGGTCCTGAACTGTAATAAATTGATTTTGACAATCATTTAAAGAAAAAAATATAGTACTACTGGTGCTCTGCTTTGTCTTTAAAATTCTTTTTTGGGGAACTGAAAAAAAGATTAAAAAATACCTAGAAAAAATACAGGACAGCAACTACTATATGAGTCCTGGAGTTCTCCCAATAGAAAGTAATAAATATCTTATAGTGAAAGTGAGAATCAAAACTCTAAAATCTAATCAAAACTCTAAAATCTCACAGCTCCATTCCAAGACCAATTTTATTTATTTGTAATTATTATTTTTATTTGTTTGTCTTGATATTGCTTTAACAGGTTCAGATATATATTTAATAAAGTTAGGCTATATTTCTGTGGCTCTTTCTTTGATTCTGTGATTCTTACTTCTGCCTTATTTCTGAATATGGGATGATGTTATGAAAATATTTATTTTGAACTTTCACTTATATACGTATATATTGAGTCCAAATGTAAAAATAATAAAGTTTCACTTAATAAAATTATAACTCAATTAATATGGTAGGCTGAAGATAGCATTTGCCTTGAAGAAGAAGTAAGAATCTGTTGGAGAATACTTTTCAAGAAGAGTGGAATACTTTCTCTTAGGAATTGATTAATTATGCATTTGTTCATCTTACAACCATAACATAGCGGCTGTATAACTAAAAAGCACAGTGGAACTGTTATACAAGAGCTATTGTTTCCTTTTCCTGTCTCTTAATGCTTATGTGTGTGAAAGTTTAAAAAGTCTCGTTCTTAATTATTTTTTTTCTACAGCAAATTAAATAAAGTTCTCTCTCCCAGATTCATTTTATTCCATTGGGAACAGAAATGGTCCTTTGCTGTCCATCTTATTCACAGCATTAGTCTTAATAGCAATGGAGGTAATGACTAAAAGAAAGAAATTAATTTAATTAGTTACTTGGATTACATAAATTGCAAAAAGCTATTTATGTTGGAGCTAAAATGTTATAAGGAAGTTCTTACCACTGTGAAAAATAATAGTTTATATGGACTGAACCAGAGTTTAATTCTTGAAGGATGCTTGGATGAATTGGCCTATCCAATTATAATTGCACATTGAACATGGTTTTTTTTTCAATTTATTGGATGATTTCACAGATGAGCCTGCTAGGTTAATAAATTCTGTGGTTGTTTGCGATGCACCCAGAAGCCTCAGCTACCCCAGCCTCCTCCAGCAAGTGCAAATAAGCATTCATTTACCCAGCTGCCTTCTCTCCCAGTTCCTCACACAGACCTTTCATCTTTTGCTGCCTCCTTTTCGGACCCTGTTTCTCCAATAGATGTTTTATACTTTTCTAATTTTATTCCCCCTTTCTGAAGATAGTGCTCTCTTTGCAAAGCTGTGCTATCTTTGGAACAAGATGTTCTAAAGACAGTGTGCTTTCCCATAGATAACGCAGCCATCAAGAAGCTGCTCTTTCTGTCTTCAGAAAGAAGGGAAAAAAATAGGAAATGTTTAGTAGAGAAACTGGGTCCGAAAAGGAGACATCAAAAGTGGTGAGGTGCTTTTCTTTGGCCATGGCAGCTGGGAATAAATAGCACAAGGTTGGTGCAAGGAATTGGGAGAGAAGAACCACACGTTCTGTGGTTTCTATCTCTCTAGAATCACAAGGGCACAGCCTTTCAGCTAATGGGATTTTTAAAATATTTACTATCCTATACTGCAGAGCATCATAAATCTCAATTATCTAAAAACACTTTACGTGCCTGCAATAGGTACAAATTTTAAAATTCAGTAAACATTAATATAACACCTTCAGAACTCAAATGCAACGTTTGGTTTTTAAAATGAATCTAAAAGAGTGTTCATATTTATATTCAACAATCAGAAGGAAACACAGTCTCTTACTTTCCCCATTCTCTGACTTTCTGAATGTCAATTTGGGACAGTAATAGAAAAACTTAAAAGGCTCATCTCATTCACTTTCTGGAACTCAATCCACTTTCAGGCATTTTGGCAGATTATGGTCACATTACTCCTGCTCTGATAAACTCCACATATTGAAAACCCCTTTATACAGCTCATAAAAGTACTGTGACAGATATAATGGAGATCTGGGACAGATAGATATTTTCCCTAAGTCTTCCTTAGGGAAAAACAGTAGAAAAGATTTTTTCCAACTATTCAAAGATTGGAACAATTTAATATATCCATTAACACATTTATATTATGATTTAGAAAAGATTATGGACTAGCAGGGAGCTTCCATCTTGAAAGGTACATATAGTAGTGAGCTTCTAATGACCAAGCATGCATTCTGTTACTATTTTGATATCTTTTTCTGGAGCTTCGACTGAGAAAACTGCTGCTGTTGCCAGGGAACAGGGATGTACCATCTAATGTTGTTGTTAGTTGCAAAGTTGTGTCCGACCCATAGAATAGAACTTTATTATGGTCATAGACCAGCAATAGACAAGCATCTACTTACAAAAGTGTTAAAATAGTATTAATATTAAAAGTGGATAATAATCTCCGTAGTGATAAAATACATGAGTGGGGGAGCAGACAAGTATATATACAATTATAATTTCCCAAGGTTGTTATAGGTATCTGCAAGAGGAAACCTCTATACTTCTGTAACCAATTTTTTCCTCGTGGTCATTGCAGCAGCACAAAATTTCGCCAATGTACATGTGGTGGTTGGGTTTGAGTCCTGGAGGAGAAAACCTACATAAAAATTGTCTGCCCTCCCAGGTAGTCTCTCTAATAAGGGTAAAATGTACCTTGACTTATAGACTCTATATAACTCACAGTGCAGTAAAACATGTGAGATATCTTTGACAACGCCTTTTCCACATATACATATCTGTTCTGCTATTGGAGTTCTCTTATAACTGCTCTGGAGGAGTGCTGAAAGGAGAATGTTAAATCTGTCTCTGAAGAAAGCTATTCTATATTTTGGGAATATCAGGTCATTTAAATATCTTGCTGATGCCCACACACCCTGTTTGATTCTATCCCTACTATGGAGAGGTAATCTGTTTAGTTCTTCTTGGAACTCCATATCCTTCAACCTATTGATTAATACTTGCTTTGCTTAGTCAAAGCCTCGGGATAATAAGAATAGTGGGGATAGCCCATAAGAGTTCAGCTTGTGATTTATTGCCTATTTCCAGGGAGAGGGGAAGTTATCATTTAACACTAACGGGGTCAGTCCTTCTGGGGAAAAATGCATTTTTAGCCAATAAATAATCACCATCTTGCAGGCTCATACCTGAATCTGAGGCAAGCCTGTCTGATTCTTAACTGGGCATTTGAGGTTTCTTTGGGTGCAGCTAGAATGGTTTGCAGAAATTTTATCTGTATAATTTCAAGTGGAGTTTTCTTTGCGAGGATTCCTATTTATGTCCCATAAAGAATTTGTGCCTCAAAAAGTTTTAAGGTAGCAGGTACTAATTGCCCTCTGCCTGTGTAAAAGAAATGTTTAATTGCATTTCAGGACCTATAGGCTGCTTGCAATATATGCTCTAGGTGTGCCTTCCATGTACTTTGTGAATGGAAAACCACCCCCAGGTATTTAAATGTCCTTGCCTATTCTAAGTTATTTTCTTCGATTCTCCAGACATATTGGCTAGGTCTTTTTGCAAAAACTAAAATTTTCAATTTATCAAAGTTAAGGACCAACTTATTCTGTCTACAAAATGCTCTCTTCAATCCTATAGGAGTTTGAGAGATGATAGCAGCATCGTCAGCATATAGGAGAATTGGGATTTTACGTTGTGCTATGTTTTGAAGATATAGGTCAGGGTTCTGTAAAAGATCACTCAGGGGGTTAATATAAAAGTGAAAAGGGGATGGGGACAGAATACAACCCTGCCATACCACTTTTTGTACCCTTACTGGGCCAGTTAGAGTCCCTTGGGGATTACACCTCACTTTCAAGGTGGAATTAGCATACACTTTTTGTATGAGGAAGAGGAGGCACTTATCGATAGTACTGCATTTTAATTTCTCCCATAAGATATTTCTGGATATTGAATCGAATGCCTGCTTAAAATTAAGGAAGACCACAAAAAGAGAGGATTTTTTTTATATATACGTGTATTTTTGGACCAGATGGTGAAGTATCAAAATATGATCTACTATTGATCTTCCTTCTCTAAAACCAGCTTGTTCATCTTTGATTATGCCTCCTGAAATTAGCCAACGCTGTAGTTTGTAATTTAGGTGGTTGGTATACAATTTACTAATAATGCTCAAAAGATTAATGGGTCTATAGTTGCCTGGGTCGTTTCTATTAACCTTTTTATAAATTGAAATGATGACTGGTAATCCCCAATCTCTTGGCATACGACCCATTTTATCTATGAACGTGAACAGGGATGCTAATATCAGTGCCCACCAGCTAGCATTCTTTTTTATTATTTCTGGCAGGACATTATCAGCCCCTGGTGCCTTATTAGCCTTGAGGACTCTGATCAATTGGGATATCTCTTCTGGTGTAACAGGAGGCCAGTGGCGGGTTTGTCCAAGCTAATTTGGTTCTCCTTAGATACATAGTCGGGTTCTGTATATAGCTCTCTAAAATATTCTTCCCAGGCCTGTATTAGAACCTGATTTGTTGAGGAAAGGGGTGATTTCCTCAATCCTCTGGTAATGTACCAAAAAAAGGGATGGTTTTTTTGTCTTGACTGATGCAATTAATCTATGCCAAGACTCCTTCACAGCTGCACTTTTCTTTTAAAAGGGTCTTATATCAACTGCTTTAAGTAGTGAGTATGATCCTCAGAGGGGGCATTTTTACTCTTTCTGTATTTTTTATTATATATCCTTTTCAGTCACAAACTATCTCTATCAAACCATTTTTTATTCATTGAAGCCGGCTTATTGGGGTAAGCTATATTCTATTAGTAAGAACTGATTTCAAATTTGTAATTAAGGTTTCAATTCCCTCTAAGTATGATCCATCACATTTACTTCTTAGGAGAGATGTATGTAGTTCTATGGTTTCTGGAGCTAATAGCCATTTAGCAACTTCCTTTGTGCTTTTCTCTTACCATTTAATTTTTACCTGGGTATTTTGGTTCTCTAGCCTAGTAGGTAGTTTGAGCCAGCCCTTAGAAATCTCTGGTGTAATGTAAGAGTAAGGGTTACTGGATCATGATTGCTTTCCAGTTGTGAATCTACCTCCATCTTCTGTAAGAACTTCTGGAGGTTGTATGGTATTATCCAGTAATCAACTGTGGATTTTCTTCCTGCTCCCCGGTAAGTATATTCTGCTGGGTAGTCACCCCATATGAAACCATTAAGGATACATAGATCCAGACGTACAGTCATCTGTCATACACACAAACCTGCCGGATTCGCTTTAGGGTCTTTAAATTGTCTGGAATGCAGGGGTTCTCCTGGTGCATTCTCATCATAATGATTAAGTAATGCTTGATCATTTGGGCCCATCCTAGCATTTAAGTCCCCCCCCCTAATTATTAGTGCTGTGGGATATTTGTCTGAGCAGCCAGGGATAACATCTTCTATGTGATCCCAAATCTCTTTGATCAGATTATTCCTATTAAGTGGAGGAATGTAGATATTAAAAGTAGAATCTCCACCTGTTTAAATAAAAGTAAAGTAATCACAACCCATGGTTGAAAAGGTGGCAGTGATACACATTTAAATTGCAGGGATGTATTAACTAGTGTCACAATACTCCCTTTGGCTCTCCCACCCACCTTACTTGGGACAGCTAGGACAGAGTTGGCCCAATAACCATCTAACTTTATATCTCATTGGTCGGAAGGATAGCCACAAAAATGAATATTTTACCAAAATTGCTATTTTTATTCCAAGCAATCCCTATAAATTAGGGGAAAAGTTCTTTGAATACTTAAACAAATTGATTCTAAAGTTCATCTAGCAAGGCAAAAAACCAAGAATGAAACTGAAAATGCTATAAGACACTAAAAATAAAGAGTTTTGGGGTACCAGGCTGGGAACTGTATCACTAGGCTTCAGCACTCACATGAGTGAAGGAATGGATAAATTTGAAGAACAAAAGAATACTGACATTAGAAAGATACAACTTACAACTGGGGTGGCACGCATTTGTTTGGTATGGGAAAAGTAAAATACCCATATACTTTCAAAGGCACTGCTCTGCTTTCAGTATGGGGAAAAATTAAACAGAATCATTACATGAAAATACTGGTCTGGCTATCCACGATGGAAGCGCTAATATATCCTAATGTTCTAGATCTGGAAAAAATCGTAAGGCACAAAGACATTCTAAACAAACAAGGGGACTTAAAATCAAGACAGACTCCAAGGTCTCTCCCTGTTTTATTCCTGAATATTACTGACAATGTGGCACAAAACTTCCATTTATTTATTTATTTCACAGTAAATTCGGGGTCTCTCTTAGAGCACTTCCACAGAGCCAGCCCTCAGAAACATGTCTGAGCTGCTCCCCCAGATGTAGACATCTTCCAATACATTGTACTGACAATGAGCCAAGTGATGTTCCCTTCAGCTGCCAAACCAGGTGCACAGACATCACCTTCCATTTAGCATCCCACCCACTATTCTCTTTGTTGCCTCACAGTGCTTCTTTTCTCAGCAAAGGTTAGGAAAAAAAAATCCAAACATCAGGGAGGCCAGACAATAGGAAACAACTCTAATTTTCAGTTTCAGAACTATTCTCACACTCTTTCTTTCTGTGCCACAACTGAGCTGAGAGCTACAGAAGAGCTGCAAAGACCCTAAGATATAGTCGAACACAGTGGGACAACTGCCAATCTCAGAAGGTTCAAGTGCCAGATATACAAACTCACCAATAATATCATGTCTAAATGTGCTAATAATAGTCACTGTCTATTCC
>JANHFJ010006684.1:0-10584 GCA_032468195.1 Cerberus rynchops | reverse complement strand
CGAAGAGCGCCCCGATCCAGAAAGGGTCGCAACTGGGCAATCCTACGGACCTGATAAAAGGCCCCCCTGGAGACGGCCATGATATGATCTTCCATTGACAGCTGTACATCCAGGAGGACATCAGTTCATATTGCTTCGGAAAGCTCTGTTCCTGGATTTGTGACTGCAAGAGAAATTGTGAGTCATCCTCTGGCCTTGTGCCAAACCTGATAGGAAACTGAGCTATCAGCCTGGTTTTATTTATAAAATAAAGAGTTTCTAGTAGACAGCCAAGTATGCTTTCTTGTCTTGAGAGGTCTAGGACAGAACACTAATCCCCCCTCCACATGTACACCATTTGAATGACTTCCATGGAATCGACTTTTTGTGGCACTGTAGACCTCAGAAAACATGTCATGTTTTTTTAGGTTGAAATATGCTATAAATCTATTGCCAAAGACTTTGGCTTTTGTCAATTCAAGATAGAGATATAATCTACAAATAGAGAAAATGTAGCATCGTTGTCATTTTTCCCAAACTTATTTGTCAAACAAAAATCATTGCTAGAGCAAGATGCACCATATGGGAGGTTGCAAAGAACTCCAGAGTAATGGCAAAAGATCTACAGGCCATTCTTACATTATCTGATGCCAGAGTTCAAGAATCTAACATATGCAAAACATTGAATAAGAGGGTGTTTGTAGGAGGGTATTGAGCAAGAAACCATTGTTTCCAGAAAATACGTTGCTACCTGTCTGAATTTATTAGAGACTGCCTGGATGATCCAGCAGGCTATTGGAACAATGTTTTCTGCACTGATGAGACAAAATTGGAACTATTTGTTGTTTATGAAAAATGTTATGTTTGGAGAAAATGAAACACTGCATTCCAACAAGAGTGACTAATGTTAGTCATGAAGCATGGCTATAAGAGTGTTTCAGACTGGTACCACTTTTTAATCTCTGAATCTGACAGCTTTCAATCACTAAGTGAAGATTGGTGACAAAACATAGAATGTTTTAATTAAGATGTATTCTTGTAAAACTTCACTAAATTCATGTTCATGTGAAGCCTTTGTGGCTGAATGTTTTCTACTTTCCCTGTTTCAACAGTAGTCTTATACAGTTGCCAATGGATATTTGTGAAATCTGGATTATGGTAATTCATAATGTTGCATAGGAATAATTCTTTTAAAATATTGCTGAATGAATAATGGATATACTTATCTTCATTGCTTGTTTTATGAAATACAGATGAACATGTATTGTATATTTTCAGAAATATTCTTTTGTAGCACTTTTGACTGATGTCTTGGAAATTGAAATCAAAGATAAATTTGCCAAAAGTCGTCCTATCATCAAGCGTTTTCTTGGAAAGCTCACTATACCTGTGCAGAGACTATTGGAAAGACATGCAATAGGGTAAATGAATGTTTTCTTTGTTTATTTTAAACCTATCTGAGGGAAAGGGAGGGTTGTTTTCCTTTAAAAGGCTTTGATGCAAACTTATTTTATTTACAATTATTAATTTTTTTTCTTATATATTGTCTCACTCTTTCAACATATACCATTTTAAGAAGTTATTTTAATTAAAATGTGCTTGTAAGACATAGGTTCCTACAGTAGTGTGCAAATTTATTGACAACATTATTGTCTGGTTTCAAATATTTTCAAATATTTTAAATTATTGTTGAAAAGATGAGATTAAATTCAGTAAAGCTAGAATATGTATATAATCTCTCTACAGATATTTTGTGAGTTTTAAATTATTTTTTTCCAATCAACAGTTCAATATTTGCTTCTTAAACAACTGTGTAGAGCAAGGCATTAATCAAATATAGCTGATGTTAAAGTTTAATACACATTAAGAATCTGTTTGAAGATATGTTGCTGTATAACTAAAGTAATGTAGTTGCATTGTAAGTCATATTAGGAATGATCATACATTGAAAACTAAAGTGTCAGATAAAATACCTACATAAAAATTTTAGGAAAGGGACGTACGTAAGAGGGCTTGTAACAGAGAACATAAAATGCAATACTTACAGTACTTTAATTAGTAGTAACAACACAGATCATAAAGATCACTAAGCAAATCTAGGCTACTCAGTACCTCCATAGATTGCCTATTAAGTGCTCTTCTAAAATGGGAAGGACCTTACCCAGATCCATTGTAAGTTAGGATCCTACTGTGATTTTTTTTAGAATTGTTTTTGCTCTGCATTTGTGCTTCTTCTGCTTCTTTTTTGGATGAGCTGCATTCATAATTCCCAAAAGACTTATGGAATGGCTGCTTCGCCACATTTGGCACACGCAGTTTTACTTGGGCACACATTTAATGTGCCTTAATTAATTGCTGAATTGCATCCTGTAGATTTACTACACAAGAACATTAACCAGTTATTTATGTAATATTGTACCACTTTTTATTTAGGCATAAGAAAATTCCCAGGGAATAGGTCCAATGAGCATACAGTTCATATCTGTATCTTTCTACTAGGAAATTAAGAACCTGACTGAGAACATTCTGAAGTTTGTGGGACACTTCACTTGGTTGTCAGTAGGCATCTAATCAGGCACACATTGCCTTGTACAAATACATGTGGATATGCATCCGTGATTTAACAAGCACTTTGCTGTTTTGTAAGTGAAATGCCACTGTGGATCTCATCTCTGAAATTGTGAAACAGCTACAACCATTGAAAGGCTTGCTGAGACGCCTTCAAAATCCTCCTGAGGACTTTTGGGCATGTGTAGATATTGCCTGTCCTCAGTTCGACAAAGTTTCTGTTTCATCAGTGTTGTCATGCTTTTGCATGACTATTAAGAATCAAACCAGCTTGTAAATAAATGGCTCCTTTTCCGCAGATTTTCTCAGCAATATAATACGTTGCATATATGGAGAAAGACAAATTCAGTTTGAAAACAGTTATCAGCTTTTCCCAAGTGATGTTGATGCAGGTAAGAAAAATACATTGCAGATTTGAAAAGAAAGAACAGGTTACTTAAGCTATGTTGGCCTACAAAATGAGTGTCCCACTGAGCAATTAGATGCTGTGGTCTTCTAAAATATTCAGGATTCTTCGTTAAACTTGGGTCAAAGCTTTAGCAGGAAAATACTATGCTGATGCCCTAAAAAGTAAAGTTTATAAAATTTCAAACTTGTTTTCATGTTATATTTTTTGCTTCAGCAACTGTATTCTAATCTAAATTCAAAATTGTGCTGTGCTAATCAAATAGATGTGTTTTAATAAATTTGCACACTACTGAATGCTACAGTATAATGATTATTTGCACGCTACTGAATGCTACAGTATAATTATTATTTAGGAAAATTTGGGGATATTATTTAATCATTCACAAGGTGTTACGATCTAGACAGTATTTACCTCTGAGGTCTTTTTCCTTACTACTCTTTGCTACATTGTTGTTATGATCTGCAAGCTGATGTTGGTGACTTCTTTCAGCATATTTTTAATAATGAAATACTCATTAATAAGACCTGACTGGACCTAACTCTAGGCTCATGTTTTAAAAAAAAGATTAATGGGAAGTGTTTCTTACATGTCCATAAAATGCTTTTCTCAGATATCAGTGAATTTGGTCTAGTTTATAGATTTTGACTGCCATCTTGTGGTCACATGAAATTTCTCTGTGACATACTGGATGTTTCACTTGGAATATACCGTATTGCACATTTGAATATACTGTACATATATATTGAGTATACACATATCACTAAAAACAGCCCAAATCACATTCTGTTCAAAGTGCGCATTGGAAAGCTCTTTGCAGTATAGTACAAGCCATCTTCTGGAAGAATCAGGAACCTGATCAGAAATATTATTATTTATATTTAGTAATATATAAACTAATCTTTACCCTGATTTATACAAGGCAAGGTATATTAATGGAATTTAAGAGTTTAAGTCATCCAGTAAAATGGCTAAGTCTGTCTCCCACAGTTTTTAGACTTGATCACAGAGTTGTTACCTTTAGAAGAAGCTCTAATTCAAATGCCTTGGGAGAATTCCTTGTTGGGAAAGTGGAAAAAATTCAGAATCAAGAATTGTTAAATGGCTAGGTACCTTGTTTAAATATTATGCTTTTCACTAACATTCAATTAAATAAAATATTAGTATCACTGTTGGTCATATGCACAAGAAAAATATGCATGTTAAATTCTATACCTAAAATAAAATTATGTGTAATGTTTAGATGAGGAAATGATAAATATCTTTATTACAGCCATGGGCAAGGGAATGGTTATACAAGATGGTGAAACATTTAATTATACAACCTATTCTTTTCAAGTTATTTTAAAAAATGTATGGTCATTCATTCATTCAACCTGAACTCTGTGTAGTTGCAGGCATTTTCCCTTTTCTGTGTTATAAGAACCTAGAGTGTTTCAATTAATGCTTCATGAAATTTTCAATGGTTAAATCTGTTTCACATAAGAATGTATTGGGTGTGCTAGATACAAATATGAAATTATTTTGATTGCTTATCTTTTTATATCTGTTGTTCTCTCATTTTTGCTTGATCTTTCAACAAAGATATTAATATCTAACTCAATCAAATATTACAAAATGTACATGTAGTATGATCAGCTGGTATCAGCCTCAGGTCAAGTCTGTCTTTGCTCAAAAGCTAAGCAGGGTCAGACCTAATTAATAGTTGGATTTGACATCATTGTTAACTGCAACATAAATTTGGAAACTAAAAACCAGGATAACAACTAGAGGAAGGCAAGATAATTGACACCAAGAGAACGCAGGGACAAGCCCAGGCAGTTGCCAGGATTCAACAATTCCTGTTGTGATTCCAATTGCGAGAAGGCGAGAGGAAGAGATAAAGGTACAAGTGCACACACATGAGGGAAAGTGTGTGTGTGAGAGAAAGTTGTAGTGATCCTTGTCTCTTACTTTGAGTACAAAAAGAGAAGGAACATGTTGAATTATTGCTAAGACAACCACTTTTCCTGTCTTGCCATGCTTTATTGGTATGCACTAAAACCTCCTGTACAGCAGTTTTCTATAGTGGGAAAACAGATATCTCTGAGACTATAATGAATCTGGATCCAATCTCCTCCTCCTCCTCCTCCTCCTCCGTAAGAAGCATTTTGTATCTTTGGTATGGCATGGAAATGGAGGCTAAGAAGATTAAGGGAGGCTAGGAATTAAGTATTATTTGAATTTGAGAAGAACTTGGTGAAAATCATCTTTACTTTCATGAGGAGCCATTACTATGTGAAATCCTGATGCTTGTTACTGAGTTGCAAGTTCTGAGAATACCACAAGTATCTAATGATACGTGCATATTAGTCTACTTCGGTGACATTATCCTCAGTTGGATCAGTGTATCTTTTTTGTTTGTACTACACCAGGAATTTTAACACTGAAAAATAAAATTATTGGCCTGGTCAGGTAGTGTTCTTTTCACTATAAGCCTTGTGTTCTTGTATGCTCCTTTCTTCCCAAATCCAGCAAATGGGGTGATGGAGATATGTGACGCATGTTTTTATGTGTTTTGTTTTTAAATGGCTGTGCACCACCCCAAGTCCTTCAGGAGAGGGGCAGTATAGAAATTTTGTTAAAGATTAAAGATGTGGGAAATATTCCCATTCCCCTCAGCTAGTTAAAACGTATTGAAAGTTACAGAAAGCAGAATAGAAATACTCATACACAATTCTCTTTTGCAGTGATCAGGTTCTCAGCTATAACCTTGGTAGAAGGCTACCAGCAGACCATGTAAGTGGCTGTCTTCAGTTCAAGGTAGAGATTACATCTTCTCTTCATGAAGGTAAGATTTTGAAGTAATTACAAACATATTTGTTATTAGAGTTTTATGACTGAGTAGTGTTCATGGAGTTTTAGGATGAACTTTTGATTAATTTGGATTTTTAATCTTGGAATTTAATGAATATGGCAATGATGTTTTCTAAGAAGCTTTTGAGGAAGAAGTGACAATAAAGATGCTAGAACATTGCTGGAGAAAGACAAGAGCCTACATTATAGAGATATGGGTGAAAAAAACCCACATTTTTACTGCTGTGAAGTTTGTAGAATGCCAACTGGCAACTCCTTTTATGGTAACTTGGATCTTGAGTCTGATGAATAGCTGCTGTGAATAATCTAAGCATTTTAGTTACAGAGATTCACTCAGAGTTACATCTTAGTTGGGAAGATTCTTGTACTTGGCTAAGAGCAGGATCTTGCCATATTATTTGGGAGAAGTTTGAACCTGTGAGGCTTAAGGAAATGGACAGGTCCTCTGTGCTGACATCTGTATGTTAAATCCTTGTTCTTCTTCCTTCTATAGTCCCTATATCTCCTTATTTGAGATGTCATGTTCTTTTAATTAGTTTCATAAAATTTTATTAACATTTCCTGTTTTGAAAGCTTATTTATAGTTTTTCACTAGTAGGATTTTAACATACTTTTGTACTTTTTGTACTTGCTAATTGGTCTATCTAATTAAAATCATTTTGTTTTCTAATCAATCATTACCTTAGCAATTACTGTTAACTAAGTATAAATTCTGTACATTCCTTTTCCATTAGAATTAATGCTTCCAAATTTTCTGATATTTACAATGAATTAATAAAAAGAACATTAAGAATTATAACATCTCATACACGTAAGCTTGTAAGCTCCCTCCGCTCTCTCTCTCCTCCTCCTCTCTCCCTCTTCTTTTTTCCTTAAATTATTCTGTTAAATATCATGCATTTTATGGTTTTGTATGAAATACATGGTAAGAATTTGGTCTTTCTTAGTTAACTTATGTGCATTTAAAGGATGTTCAACTGGTTTTTATATCATGATACAAAACCTCTTTTATAATGAAAAAGCAAGTTCATATGTAATATTTAACCTGTTTGGGAGGTGCTGCTGCAGAAAATGTGCTCAGACTTTGAGGATTCCATTTTCTCTCAGGAAATTTATGGTTTTATTTTGCAAAGGATTATTCTTTATCAATCCTAGTTGCACATTCAAGACCTTCTGTTTTAATTTCTTCTTTCTTCCTCAGTTATTATTTACCTATTAGAAATTGCTGTCTGCATTCAAAGGTGTATTTAGTTAAGGATGTGCAAACTGATTTTGTAGCTTAGAAAGTTGAGTCCCTGTAAAGTGATCAAAATGAAACCAGGAATCTTAAACAATTGCATTGCTCCTGCTTCTCCTTAAAATGTTAGAATTGAAAAAAAGAACTAGATCAAGTTTGCTTCCTAATCACACTAAATTAATTTGCAATCTATGGCCTCTGTTGCCTTTTGGGGAACCATGTTTAGCATGCAGCTAATTATATAATTGCTATGTATGAGAATACAACTGGTGCGGTTGCCCAATATAAACACTTTCTCCATATTCAGTTATAGCTATCAGATTACCTGGAGCTGTGATGATCCTTCCCATAGTCTTCACCATTCTCCCATGTCTACTGCTGCTTCCCCATTGTAGCAGACATGATGCAGTTTTCAGGGGCTTTCTAACCACTGTGCTTTGTTGTCTATTACTCTGAAATTTGGCAGCCTGCAATTTTTCTATAAGTACAATCTAATTCTGTTGAAAAAAGAGAAGTTACTGTTATGTGTTTCTCCAACATTAATTGATGGGAGGCATGGCTCATTTTGGATTGGAGTGTGAACTGAAGCAGAATGTACTGAATGGAGCTACACTTGAAATCTCGTGTTTGATGCATAACTGTAGAGTATTTCCTAAAAGAAAATTTAGGGAAATTTTAAATGAAATTCATCAATATAGTTCTGTACACAGAACTGTCTCCAGTGTTGCTTCTGTCTCATACAACCCACTTGGACCCTCAAAAATCTGTTAAAAATACTACTACATTCTGGAGAATGGTCTGAAGGTTTGTGGTAGATGCAAGGAAAGGAATAAGTATCAGCATAGTTAGGAGACAAATCTATTCACATGATGTTATATTTCACCTAATGTACTTCATGTATAACTTCTGTGCTATTTCCTCTTTAAATCCTTCATTCAAGACTGATAGCTTAGAAATCCTATGTATTGTGTTCTGACAAGGTGCTGTACTGAGGTTGTCAGTTAGAGAGTTAAAGTTCACAATTAAGACACGTGGATCAGTTTCACTAATCAGTTTTTGTCTTTTCATTGTAGATGCTTCACCAGAAACTGTAGGAACCCTTCTTGGAGTAAACTCTGTCAATGGGGACTTAGGAAGCCCTTCTGATGATGAGGATGTACCTGCAGGGCATCATGATGCACATCCACTTTGTTCAAATGGCCCAATTCTTGAAGAATCATCTGGAGATGCCATCTTGCGGCATTCCTTTAGGACTAGTACAACTTCTGAAACAGATCAGGAGGATTCAGCCTCTACAACATCAAGGTCCTCAGTTCCGAGGGGCCGCCAGGACTCCTTGAATGACTACCTAGATGCAATAGAACAAAATAATCTTCCTAGATCTGCTTGTAATGAACGTACTATTGGGGCATCCCCAAAATTGAGGAGTAGCTTCCCTACTGATACACGGCTTAATGCTATGCTTCACATTGATTCTGATGAAGAAGAACATGAATTCCATCAAAGTTTAGGTTTCCAGGCATCAGTGGATGATGATGGTGGTGGTTTGATTATGCTAAATGGTACAACTAGAAACGATGAAGCAGATTTCTTAAATGGCTCCTCAAGCCAAGTAACACAAAGCCAAGCCTCTGAAGAAATTGTGACAGCACCCAATGTAGAAATACCTTTGCAATCTTCCTGTTGTCAGGAGGAGATGTCCAATGGGCCTGCTGAATTGGAGATAGCAGGACAAGAAACTGAAACTCCTCAGAATTCTCAGGATAATTGTCTAGAAGATTTAGCAAGCAATACCATTTCTGTACCTCAGGAGGCAGAACAACCCATCTCTGGTGTAGATACTGGAATTTCTGAGTCAGTTTCTGGGAGCAAAAGGGAAATCAGGGAAGCTGAATTTATTGATCAAGGATCAGAACCTTCTCAGATTTCATCAGAGACTGAGCAAAGTGATGCTGCTCATACTGAGAGTGTTAGTGAATCAAGCACCAGGCCAGAGGGAGAAAGTGACATAGAAGGGGCTGATGGCTCTTGCAATGAAGGCACAGCTACCCAACTTTCCTCTGTTGACACTTGCTGCTCTTCCCTTGAAAGCAATCGCTTTCCTGAGACTCCAGCCTTTTCTTCTCAGGAGGAAGAAGAGGGTGCTTGTGCAGCAGAGGCTTCCAGCAGTGAGCCTCTTCCGGAAATTCAGGACGCTGTGTGCACTCAGGCCTCTTTGCCTGCAGTGCACGTACCAAGCTCTCAAGAGGAAAGTCAGTTGTTTGAGATTGATGGGCTCCCAGATGGTGATGAATCAGAAGAGATATGGCAGAGGAGACAGAATCTGCAGGCTGCAGCTACACATAACCAGTCTCAGGAGGAAGATATGAGGGGTGCATCAGCATCATGTGAAGGAGCCGCTTCACAGGAAGCTGGAACTAGTGGAGGTAATCAGCACAAAAGAATGCCAGTAAGATGGTAGATAACTTACCTATCTTCATTCCATGATTGATTCTATTTACTTTGGCAAACTAGTTTAATTTTTAACTTTGAAAAATATAGTCAAAATGTAAAACACTGGTTTGCACAGCAACACCAAGAAAGAAAATTCTTTTTAAAAAATTATTAATTTATTATTATTATGTACACAAAAATATGCAATTCACAGTCTATGTTTATTTTTAATATCTGTGCAAGTACTGTAAGAATCTACTTACAAAAGTGCATGAGTCTTAATAATCCAGGCAGGATTTGGTGTACTATGGTTTTGCTGCAGATCATTTAGAGCAGGGGTGTCAAATTGAAGACTCATAGACCAGATCAGGCCCGCGTGGTGCTTAAATCTGGCCCATGGGGCTTGCCTGGAAATATCAAAGGAACGGCCCGTGGTGCTTCCGCCAGCCAAAACGGAGAAGCCAAAAATGGGCCATGGGGAGACCACTCAAGGTCCCCATATGGCCCGTTTTCAACCTCCACAGCCTCCAGCATCACTTGGCCAGCCAAAAATGGGGCCTCTGCATGGCCTGTTTTTGGCTGGCAGAGTGCTGCTGAAGGCTGGGGAGGCCAAAAACGGGCTGTGCAGGGGCCTCATGGGGCCTTCCTGTGCCCGTTTTTGGCCTCCACGGCCTCCAGACACATTCTGCTAGCCAAAAAGAATGAGTAATAAATGTTTGCCCATAACATCTGGCAGAAGAGATAGGAAAGTGGTTATAGTAAGGAATGTGGAAAGAAAGAAGAGAAGGGGAAAAGTGGATCTTGAGCCGGTGACAAATTACCCATGGCCACGCGTACCCTGACCACCCCTCCCCCAGCCCTCTGAGGACAAACACAAGCCTGATGCGGCCCTCAATGAAATTGAGCTTGACACCCCTGATTTAGAGTGTCATGAAGGATTTTTGTTTACATTGTTTAGTGTTGTCTAATCATTCAGACACTAAGTACTTACGGGACCGCCTGTTGCCGCCCTCAGCCTCCAACCGACTGGTGCGTTCCCACAGGGTTGGCCTCCTCGGGGTTCCATCGTCAGGACGTTGTCGTCTGACCACCCCGAGGGTTCGGG
>JANHFJ010006682.1:15252-26235 GCA_032468195.1 Cerberus rynchops | reverse complement strand
CATGTTTTTATGATAGAACCAATTAGAAAATTATATTGATTACTCAGAAACAAAAATTGTGTTACACTGTGTAATTGCTTACACTTTTTTGTGATCAGTTTTAGTGGCCAGTTTTAAGTTTCTGGGTGTTATCATAAAAGAGGGCCTGACCTGGGGTGCTCACATTGCAGCACTGGTGAAAAGGCCCCAGCAGAAATTATACTACCTGAGACTTCACAGGAAACAATAACTAAATGAAAAACTGTTGGTGACCTTCTACCGCTGCACCATAAAGAGTATATAGTACATGGACCTCCTATTGTATGTGCAGGAATAAATGCATAGGCATATTTATTTTATTTTATTTATAACAAGATTTATATACTGCCCCCTCTCCTAAGGGACTCGGGGCGGTGCACAGCCAATAAAAAACATACATAAACAGTTAAAAATCTAATTAAAATAATTAAATGACGGCTGATCAGTTAAGAACATTAGCAGTTTAAAATTTAAGTTTAAAAATCAATTAAAAACAGTATTAAACAATTTAAATTTAAAAATCAGTAGTTAAAATATAAAATTAATTCAAATTTAAATTTAATAAACTTCATAGTTGACTTTGGGGGGAAATTAGCATATATAATCCTGAGTTCTTTGGGGAGAAAACCACCTGAACCAGAAAATATATTGTACGTTTCAACTATCCTGGAGGATGTTCTTCCTAAAAAAAGAATCAAGTTTTAAATAATAATAGAAAAGGCAATATCTATATAAGACCAAATGTATTCTCATATAATATTTTTTGAATTTCATTATATTTCATCAGGATATACTTATGAGAGATATGAACATATACCTCTAGACTTTATTTTTGTGATCATTTTGTCATTATAATTCATTTTTATTGTTTAATACTAATGTTATTTAATGATGGGCCTATATTTTGGATGTAAAGACCTAAAAGGTTTCAATAAATAAAATTCCAACCTGGTAGGAATCTGCTAGGAATCAGATGTTTAAATTATCAACCTTTATTCTGGAAGAGTTCATTTTCTGAAGTTGATGATCAAATACAGACCTAATGACAAGATTATGTTTCTTCACCAATGATGATAATCTCTCATCTTCTGTGATGTTCATAAGGACAGGAACAACATTATTGTATTTCTTGCACAACTGCTCAAGCTGAGTCTTCATGATAGAGGCTATTGGAGAGTGCAAATGATAGATAAAAAAGACTGGCTCCACAGTATTTTTAACCTGTATTATTATCTTTGATTTGAGAAGTATGCTGCCTCTCAAAACCAGAACCAGAACCGTAGCTTAGTGTTAACAGGGATGAGGTCAGGAAAACCTTGTTCTCATGCATTCCTCCTCCACTGAAACAATGTCAGAAAGTTTCACATACTTATCAGATTAGGCATAGCTTGCTGAACCATCCAGAAAAGAAGGGGATTATTTGTGAGATATAAAGCCCAACTGGTCATGTAAACTAATAATGGGAAATTTTGGGGTACCTTAGCCATCACAAGTTGGCAAAATTATTTTTCTTAGGCAATAAAATAGGTGTAAATAAACTTCCGTGATTTGCAATGGTTTCTGAAGGCAGCCATTATAACAGGGAGGCAGCATTTTCAGATGAAAGGAGAATGAGGTATCAAATGGATTAGAGCAATAAAACTTCAACAAACAAGGCTTATTGCTGAAAAATATTATCTGTTGAATCATGACCAAAAAGTGAATGTTCTCTAAAACCATGTTGTGGTACACAGTGGCAAGAACAGAAGGAGGAGTTCTGATCAATATTTAGCTAAAACTAAGCTAATCCATGCAGGCAAAGCAGTACCTGTTCTAGGACAAAGGCTCACCGAAGAAACTGTTTGGAGGGGAAAGAAATCAAGAGTATCAACAAATGAAAATCACGAAATGTTGGCTTAGTCATTCTAAGCCATTCAGGTCAACTACTCCCACATTCTCTACCCGGCAGAGATTAATTGTGGGTGACACCGTAGGCAGCCAGGTGCATTTTAACTCAACTTGCTAGCAAGTGCCATAATTCTCTGGATCTTCCACGAAATAGATAAAGCAAAAGAAAAAACAATTCACCCTACAATTTTATCACTTATGGATGGAGAGATGTTGAGACCATCACTAAACAAAATTTAAAAAAATTAAAGAATAATCACAGTAAGAAGAGTTCCATCCAAATGTCAATTCTTAATTTAAAATCTCAATTCTGCAATTTAAAAAAAAAATACAGACATGTTAATGCAAGTACTGGAAAAGTTAATTCCAAGGGAACATAGCATATTTCAGGAAGACAATCTAGCAGCACATTGCAAACATCAATGCACACAGGAATGTTGGGTTAATTTCCATCTTAGGTAAGTATTTCAGATGTGTGTGTGTTTTTATTCATAAACGTCTATAAACCTCAGTCATAGAAGCAACTATAGGCAGCTTCCATATTAGAATTTTTAAAAACCCACCACATAATAATAAAAAACAGGGCACTGAGGAAGACCAAAACAAATATTCATACATGCAGGCCTGAAGATGCACAGAACCCCATGGCACTGAAATATAGGCTTGCCTTCTTCTGCTTTTACCCATTTCTTGAAGTAATTCAAAAATCAGTAAGTGGGATACAAAGTAGTTGTTTCCATGAGATTTAATGTTACAATATATTTTCATGGTAGGATGCTTCTGTGAGAGTGATGGCCTTCTGAAAGTAGGATCTATGTTTATGCCACCCAATGGCCTGCACAGCTAGTCCTCAAGTTACAACCATTTGTTTAATGATCATTTAAAAGGCATTGAAAAAAAGTGACTTATGACTAGCCCTTGCACTTGCAACCATTGCAGTATTTCCCCGGGATCAAGCAAAAAATAAACAAATAAATTGGGCCCTTGGCAACCAACATGTAGTTACGTTGGTTACAGCATCATGGAATCACCATTTGCAGCCTTCCCAGTTGTCTTCTGGCAAGCAAAGTCCATGGGGGAATCCAGAATGACTGCCTGACTCAGTTAACTGCATTGATTCATTTAACAACCATGACCAAAAAAAATGTAAAATTGGGCGTGATTCCCTGACTTGCTGAACAATGGAAATTCTGATCCCAATTGTGGTCATAAGGTAAGGACTACCTGTACCCCAGTCAATAACAAACAGAAGGAACTAAGACACAATCTTTCTCAAAAAAAATGAGAAATTGAATAAATGAAACTCCTCTAGTTTCAACAATGCTGAGATTTTACGGTTATAACCTTACTTACAAACCTGCTGTTATTTCGACATTGGGATCTCTTGTAAGGTATTCTATTACAGGCTCAGAAACATATCCAGATCCAAGTATTAAAACCTTCTTCTTCTTCTTATCCATGGTCAGGGATTGCATATGTTCCCTGCAAAATATATATACAATTAAAAGTGAATATCAATAAAATAAGCATCAAAATTGTTAACATTATAAATTAGCTTTTAAAACTTTTGATTACTAGGGTTTTATTCCTTCAGAACTCATTTAACTTCAGCCCATATGAAAATATTTTCAATACTGCATTTGCATTTGATGATGAAAAATTGCCATTTTAATAGTGTACAAATTTATGCTTCTACCCCTATGCCTTATCTTTATCTCTAAGGCTCTACTAACTCTAGCAATAGCTTTACACTTACAAGGTTACAGTAAAATCAATATATATTTCTTTCTGCTGCCATCATAACATCAACACATATTATTATATACAGCCCAAGAGATTATAGCTGTTACTCTATTGATCAGTGAGACCTGTTTAAATATAGGTGTAAGAATATTTTAGCTAGCCAGACTGAATTCATTCACAAAAGGAGGGATTATAATAAATAAAACAATAGGGTTTAATCCCTCAACTTTACTACATCATCCCAACTCCATCAGGACAACTCATCTTGCCACAACCCAAAACTTACAGAGACTACAATGGCAGCATTAAATGTATTGCCTGAGGCCAAGAATATACAATGAAAGACCCAGGGCTGCATGTTACTGGTGGAAGTGTTTCCAAAAGAACTCTAAGTGAGATCCAAACTTTAAAAATGCTGCAGAGCCCTGCTCTAGAAATTTCTATAATCAATGCAAGACCAGAGGTATCTCCCCTTATGCAACATGTAAGCCCCTCCCTCTCTCTGGGTGGAGTACTGAAAGAAATACTTCTACAGAGTTTAAGATATTAAAACAAGCTTCAACTATCACTTACAATCCGTAGAAGGCTCGCTATCCAAAATTGCTAAAAATGGTAACATGTTTTTTTCCCTGAATTGTGTGATGGGAAACACACAGAAATATAGCCCAAGTCTTAAAACTTGATTGAGATATATTTTAAAAGAAAGAAGAACCCAAATTCTTCCAAAAACCCAAGGGGGAAAAGATGAAAAATTCCAGCTACTTTGCATCATTACTTCTCCAGCTGTGATCCTTGGCATCTTGCCAAATGTTAAATACAGACTCTGAATGTGCAATAAAAGTGGGAATCAGCATCTTGGGTTCAAAAGCTAATGGGCAACCAATGTAACCCTTTCAGAATTAATGTTATATAAGGCCATTTCATTATTTGTTTAATTGTGTCAGAAGCATCACAATTAAAATAACACTTACTATACAACGTAAAATATAAAACACAAGATCAAAATATGTACAAGTTAAACAGATCTTGCCTAGAAACTAGCAAATTGCTAACTAGTTAATTAGTTTCTGCTGTACTGCCATAAGGTCCCTAAGTGTGCATAAATCAGGGAACAAAATACACATGTGTTGCTGTCCGCATGTCCCCACATAAAGTTCAGAAACCACTTTATTATATTAACTGAATCCTGCACTAAATTTAATTGCCTTCAAATGAATCCTTCAAGTCAATGACAATGTCACCTTCAAGTGAATCTTTACATATCACACATTTCAGTAGCAAGAGACTGTAATCCAGATGATCGGATCCGAAAGTAAACTTTGGACATTTTTCCAAAGAATCACAAATATCTAATCATTAATGGTGACACTAAAAGGAATGACCCATATTTGCTCCTTTTGTTTTTGCATGACTTTACATAGACACGTTGCGATTGCTATGTTAATCTCATCTCATAAAACAAAACATTCATATTAGCATGCACACATAGACTCAATAATTTTACACTTGAGATTAATATATTCTGAAAAGGAAAAAAAAGTACTCTGTGTATTTATTACCTGTTCTCCCTCAGTTTCTGGATATATTTATACTTATCAGTCAGTGAACCATTGGATGCAATCACTGCCTAGAAAAGTATAGGAGAGACATTATTCTCTTTACATTTGACCTTTAAAAGATTTCCTTTTTAAAGTATGTGGAAGAAAGACAATTGATTTGTAAGACTTACATCTCTAACTACAGGTGAGTAATTCTGGCTTTCCAAGGGCTCTGAAGCATCAGAGAGGAGCTGTGAAGAAGCAATATTTTCTGTTAGAATACTTACCTTCACATAGACGCACATTCTCAGATATATAATTATCTGAGGCAAGAGAACCTTGGGAAAAAAATTATCAAAAACTGTCAAGATAGAAACTCAGATGAAAAAGCTGGCTGCATAGTAGCCACATTATTTTGAAAATGAGAAATTTTCAGGAACGTTAATTGGCAATTAAAACTTTTCTAGAATTAACTTTCCCACATTTTAACTTAATATTAACACCACTGAGGTGAGAAGGATACAAGCACAATATATTTTTATACCACAGACTATATTTTGTGTGTGTGTGTGTGTGTGTGTGTGTGTGTGTGTGCAGGTCTGGGTCTATTCGGGTCTTTTCTCATGTAAGTTTCAGAATCTCTTCGTGACGTTTCGGCGAGATCTCACTCGCCATCTTCAGGCTGGTGCCTTCTGCTTCAAGCCAGGGCAAGAAGTGTGTGTGTGTATATATATGTATGATGGCCTTGTGAGTTCTTTTGTTGTGGTGTCCTTGGTCCTGCATCATAATCTTTTGGGTCCTTAGTGTAATCTTCTGGGTCGTTTGTGTCTTGAGGCTAATGGAAAAGAGATCAAGAGATCATATATATATATATGGTTGAGGACACATTTCTTCTGTGTACTGTTGTAGCAGAACTGATAAAAACAATAAATTGCACCTCTCTTTCTCTCTCTTCCTCTCTCTTGGTTTTATCTATCTTCTTCCAAGAAGAGGTTGGGAGTGGGAGGAATCAGACAGCTTTTACTGTTGTGAACATATACTTACATATAGAAAATTGAAGTAGGAATCCTACAGATGATTAGGCTGGCCATTCTTTTAGAGGTAAACATTACTTTTATTTTGCTGTTTAGACAGAGAGAGGTGCCACAATTTGGTTCTATCTGCCAGCAGCATCCCAATTCAGTTTCAAATAGCTGCAAAATTTTACTACTGTTCAAAGCAGTGCCATGCTCTTTTGCAGAGGTCATTTCAAGCTGGACTGAAAAATGAATTAATTTTTCAGCAGGATATCAAAGTGAAAAGGTGTGGCTTTCTGCCTTGATCCCTAAAGATGAAGCACTATGGTGGGTTATTATATTTCATTTGGCTTCTTGCCTTTGCTTTTCTTCACTGGAAGAAAAGAATAAGATACCTATGTGTGTCCTGAAAGACTTTCAATGTAGCTGCTTTCACTTGGCACAAACAAGCTGAGACTTAGTAAATTCCAATTACCTCACTTTTCAGACTAGCCTCAAAATTATCATAACTCTACAAACAATGAAAAAATGTAAGACTATAATATACTTGTTAGTATTTTACAGACTACAGTAAAATTTCTGAAACTACATTGAGATGATCAGAGCTACAAACTATCAATAAATCATAAGTCTGTAGTAAAATTGTTAGGAAACTTTATTCTTTATGTTTTCTTTCCCCCCCAGAGTATGATATGGCTACTGATATAGATTAAGGCATATTGAAGTAGAGGCATATTGTGCCTTTTTTTTTTCATGGACAGCTTTTTACTAATAGTCATAATGTGATTGGAAAATAAGATACCACATTTTTGGATTTATCAGGGCAATTCTTCAAAATAATTTTAGGAATACATACTGACATATGTATTGTATCATATACATGTAATATAAACATCATATATTTATTTTGGCTGTGTAAACTGGCAATGACAACAACAACCTGCCTTCAGTAGCAGTAATATTAGTCTAGCATTATGAGGCTGTCACATTAGCAAATGATCATTCAGAAATTTGCAAATGACCTTCATGCTAACACAACAACACTTACTGCTGCTGTTGTAAATCAGACCTTGATGCCTGCACAGAAATAGAAGCTATGTTACTTTTCTGCTATGGAAAACAACCAAGGCAGAAATGTCATTGTCTGTTGGCACAGAGCTATTATAAAACCCATAAATACTAGTCAAATTTGAATTATACTAAATGTGAGGCTGATGCAATATAGTGGACAAATAACCCATACACCATCCTAAGGCCAATAGAGTCATAAGGGAGTTCTCTTCTGTCAGCAGAATTCTACTCATATGATGTATTACAGTGAGCAATTTCAATGCAGCACTCATCTATTTTACAGAGTATTCTGCTGTGAAGCAACATTTTGTCATCAGCAATGAACATCCCCTACAATTTGGTTTTATAAAAAAAATATGGAAGGCTTTCATTTTAATTTATTAACAGGTATGATGAAATGTTATATGTGGATTCCAAATTTTTACTATCCTTGATAACAATCATTTAGTAGAGTGTCATCATTATCATAGTTAAAGTGCATTTAAATGGTTCACTATCTTCTTCCCTCTGCCCCAAGAATTCTTAGAGGCAAAGAGAGATGAAAGAAACAGCTGACCATGAAATGTATTTGAATATAAGTAGCTCAGGTTGATCATTGGGCTGTTGATCTGAGTTCTGAGCTTGGCAGTTTAGTTGCAAACACTTTATCACTATTCAACAAGACATTGTCAGTGTGTTTGGAGACTGACAATGTTACCTTGAATGGTGATTAAATGTTTGCGACCAAATTGCCAAACTCAGAACTCAGACCAACAGCCCATAGCTGACCATTTCATCAGAACAAAAGCATTAGAGTACACTAAAGGACTACCAGATTCAACTGCAGAAATCCAGAGGACCACAAAATGGAAACTACAAGTTGCAGTTTTCAATACATTTTTGCTGTCATCTACTACCCATCTGGATTTTTGCCTTCAAGCTCTGAAAGCCTGAAGTATTTATTTATCAAAATTGTAAACTGCCTAATTGTAAAAGCCTCAGGCTGATCTGAAATATTCATGCCAAAAGAGAAAAAAGAAATAATACAATTTGAGTTAAAGTATATTCAATAAAATAAAACACAAAATGAATTTATTATGTAAACTAGGGCAATGACAAGATATTGATCAAAATCTGAAATAATAGGTTTTGTTTTGAGTGAAATAAAATCTTGTTAGTATGTAATTTAGCATATGATTAAGATACCATTAAAAGCATGTGAAAATTAACATGATTTTCTCAGGTGACAAAGTGATGCTAATATGGACAGAGTTTACCTTTTTGGGAAGGATATTCTATAAAGATGCCATTTTACAAAATCCCTTGTAGTGATTCATCCCAAATATTAGTGGAGAAACCTGAAAGAAAATTTATTTAGAAACTTTTAATGTCTGGATAGTTACATAGGGAAGAAAATGCTCCTTCGTGTAACCTGTTTCCAAGGCTTTAGAGTCAAAACCTGTTCTTTGGGCCCAGAAATGGTTTGGCAGACAAGGTAAATTGGGAGTAGCAACATGATATGTTAATATTGATCAATCCAAGTGAGCAGTCTAAAGATTCCAGACCATTTTCAAAGGCAGTCCAGTTTAATGCATTGTAATTAACTAATTGGAAAGTTTATAATAAGAGACCAAGGTTATCTCTGATTAGGTAAGATCATAACTGGTAAATCAGCTGAAGTTAATAAAAGCACCCATGGTAGTAATGTTCCAATATTTGAGGGGCTGCCACAAACAAGAGGAGGGGGTCAACGTATATCAGAGGTGAAATTCAGCAGGTTCTAGTAGCTTCGCTACAACTGGTAGTAAATTTTCTAAGCATTTCGGAGAACTGGTTGTTAGAAGAAATATAATTTTGTTTTTTCCCACTTTACAGGCTTAATCCTATAAGGAAGGCAGGAAAAAATCATTTTGGTGCTGTTTCTAACCTAATCTTTATTGCCCTGCTTACAGAAAATGCCCATCCAGTCACATGACCCCCCAGCTATGCCCACTAAGTCACACCCCCAAAACCAGTAGTAAAAAAAAAATTGAATTTCACCACCAACCTATATTCTAAAACACCTGAAGGAAGGACAAGAAGTAATAGATGGAAACTAATCCAGTACAGAATCAATCTAGAACAGGGCTTTCAAATTCCTGGCCCATGGGCCAGATGCATCACACGCTGACCATGCCCACATTTGGTTTAGCAAAAGGGGAAAAGTTCCAATATACCACATGATGATGCTGTGATGATGTAAGTTTGACACCCCTGATCTAAAACAAAGGAAAAATTTCCCGAGAGTTAGAACAATTAATTAGTGGAATGACTTACCTCCAGAAGTTGTGGGTTTTCTAACACTGGAGCTTTTTAAGAAAATATTGGACAACTATTTGTCTGAAATGTTACAGGGTTTTCTGTTTGAGCAGGGAGGATGAACTGGAAAACCTCCAAGGTCCCTTCCAACTCTGTTATTCTTTGAAGGCCACCTATAAGTCTTGTGACAGTGATGGATCATCTGCAGACTAGTAACCTTTCCTTTAGGGGGTGTGAACCTCTCCAGAACTGGCAGGACACCACTCGGCTCTATAAGTACATCACTAAGAAATTATAACCTTATTTTATAAAACCTTATCTTCTCATCCAAGAAAATTCTTCATTTCCAACTGTCAATGAAAGTCCAGTTTCCTCCTGAAAAAGCACCTTTAGGATGATTGGCCTAAGGTCACCCATCTGACTAATTACCTAAAACAGGACTAAAACTTGTCCTGTACTTGTTTGTGGCCTGATGCCTTAATCTCTATCCCAAACTGATTCTCTTGGTTTTAATTTGGAAAATAAATATAGTAAGTAGCATTCAGTCATCTGACATTATAGAATGATTTAGTTTCACAACTTCAGGGCTTGTTAAAATAGATAATTTTGATATGAGTGGAATAATCACAGCCTTATCTGTCAAATGTACCTGGATGTTAGCTACCCAGGTTTTTACTTCCTCACTTTAACACACAGCCTAACAAGTAGCAAATGTCCCCCTAAAAAAGGCAGCTATCACTTTTTTAGAGAAAATTGCACATTATTAACAGGAAACCTGCTGTGTGGGTAAGCTTAAAGTTCAGATGGATGATCTGCATGATCAAAAACACTGCATGAGCGAATCCAATTTAGAGCTAAGTTTTAAAAGAGGGGTATTTAATTATTTTTCAGGCATTGTTTTAAAAGAGTGCAAAGTTATTCACCAGTGAGAGATAGTAATATGTCCTTAAGGTAATATTTTCTCAGCATGTAATGAGGTCTTAAGGGCTACGAGGGCATATCATTGTAACATTGTCTTATTCACTAGATGGCCCCCCAACTGTTTGAAATCTTCATAGAACTGTTCACAAGAAAATCTTTAAACATTTAAAAAGCTTTTAAAAAGGAGGTGGAAAATGAGAAAGAATAAAAAGATGCATGTTTTCAACATTAAGAGGCTTTGTGGAGAGGGGATCTTTCTATCTCCCCAACCCATATTTTGAAGGCCAAACATTTGGTCCAACCTATTTCAAATTCCATGTTCCTCAAAACAAAAACAACCTTGCTTTGATAAAAATTGACAGTTGCTTTAAGGAGTATAATTTTTACAGTCAGCATATATATTTGTGTGCTTAGTTTTTATAATTAAAACTTGATTTTTACAAATGCCCCATAGCACTTTTTCTAGAATTTCTCAAGCTAATTAAGAAAATGAAGCAAGCTAGTTACTTCAA
>JANHFJ010006677.1:32379-43161 GCA_032468195.1 Cerberus rynchops | reverse complement strand
AAATAAATAAATAAATAAATAAATAAATAAATAAATAAATAAAACAAAACATACATACATACATACATACATACATACATACATACATACATACATAAATTTGTAAAAGCTACTTTTTGCATTTGTTCTCTCCCATTGTCAATTAAAGTGCGTGGCATTGGTTATAATCTGAAGGCTTGTATGAAGAGGGTATTTTGTTTCTATAAACCAGATGTTATCTACTTATAGTTCATTTTTTCTCCTCAGTTAGAAAATCACCATCAAGACTGCTGGAATTTTCATATATGGAAAATTCAACTTCAGAATTGAATAAACATTTCCAGACATTTTAAGATGAAATCCTAGCTTTTTGGGATAACTGTAACAGGTGAACTAGGATAGGAGAAAAGTTGTAAAAAAATACTCTGCCAATGTGGGAAGGAATATCCACCATGAGGCTCGCACTTGAGTGACATAAATCAAATGCCATCTAAATGCTGTGCTGCATTAATAGAAATGTAATTCTAGGATTAAGAGAAGTCCTTGGTTTTATTTATTTTACATTGGTTAATCACATGAATATTGTGCAGTTCTGGATGTCATATTGTAGGAAAGACCTTGACAAACTAGTGTCCAGAGGAAAACAACCAATGGGAAGAGGTTAACTTAAATTAAGTAGTAATTATTGGAGGATTTGAATACATGTAACCTGGAGAAGGGAAGACTGATTGGGGGCACTTTACTGAATTGGACAGGGGCTTGGATTAGAAGATATCCAGTTGTTTTCCAGTTCTTACATTCTGTGATTCTGTGAGATCTACTCCTAATTATTTTCACTTATTAGGTCCCAAACGAGGAGAGCCTTGGATTCACCACAAGATCCCAGAAATAGATCCTTTGCCTTCATCAGCCTAAGATGACAAGTATTGCCAGTAACTAGGACATCTTAAAAAATGCAATACCCCTTGCCCCTAAATATTGATATATCAGGAATTGTGAGTGATTCTTCAGCAGAATATTTAGGAGGAGGGTGGCTGCATTAAGGACAGTAGCTATGTGACTGCCTGAAGAGACTTGTTGAAAAATGAGAGCAGATGAGGCAGCCTTTTTCCTTTCCTCCATTTCTTTTTGCAGCCTGAGGAAAGGAAAGGCCCATTCTACTGAATAAGAAAACTCTGATAACTCCCACAGTTCCTGACACTGCAACTAAAGTCATGTGCTTAGTGGTCCAATTCCACTTTTCATTTGCTCTCCATTTTAGGAAAATCCTACACAATGTTTGGAAAAGATAACTCCACACAGAGTCTTGGCATCGTACCTTGTGCTATCTCATGGCTCTTCAAATTAATCAATGAGCGGAAAGAGAAGACTGGGACTCGTTTCTCAATTCGAGTATCTGCTGTGGAGATCAGTGGCAAAGATGAAAACCTTAAGGATTTGTTAGCTGAAGTAGCCACCGGCAGTCTTCAAGATGGACAATCCCCAGGGGTCTACCTACGAGAGGATCCGATATGTGGAACACAGGTATAAAATCTCAGGACAGGTGGGAAGCCTGGCTTTTTCTTTTTTCCTGACATTTTTTTATTTTTCCTGAAATGTTTGCATCTGTCAACAATTCCAATCAGTTTTAAAATATGTATATATATTTTAATTGTCTTTTTTATTTTTAATCTTCAGTCCCATGGTGTACATATCTGTTTCTTTTAGCACCCTTGTGGCTTCTCCTGTACAGGAAGCAGGGATCATTCTCTCTTAATTAGTTGTTTTCTTGTTTATATTCCAGCTTCAGAATCAAAGTGAATTGAGGGCCCCAACAGCAGAGAAAGCAGCTTTTTTCCTCGATGCAGCGCTGGCTGCCAGGAGTACTAGCAAACCAGAATGTGATGAAGAAAATCGGAGGAATTCACACATGTTTTTTACATTTCATATATACCAATATCGCATGGAGAAGAGTGGCAAAGGAGGAAGTATGTAGATTTGGCTCAAAATCTCTTTCTTCTTGCATTGATTTTTGAAAAGAAGTGCAATTGATTTTTAATCAAAACCTAGAATCAACAATGAAGCCGATTGTATTAGTCAAGAAAGCTGTAAAATGGATTGCTTTTTGGAATATCTAATTTGAAAACCTAGCGTGCAGTACTTTACCTTTTGCTCCAAGCAATCAGGTCAACATGTAGGTTTCCACTCCCAATCCTGTTTCCAAAAAATTCTTGCAGTAGTTTGGCTGATAAATGATCTAATAAAATAAATAGTGTACATTTACTTAAGGAGCTTCATGTCTGAGTACACAGTTGAACTCAGGATCTTTCTGGTTCTATTGTTATCATTTTAACCACTGTGGCCAGTGGACAACTAGATAGAAAGCTCTGTGAATTGGAATATGCATAGCTTTGTGTGTGTTAAAAAATCCAGCAACTAACCCATTGGGATTTAAAATGTAAATAGAAATGTATGCTTCTTACACAAGTGGAGAGATATTTCTGCATGAGATGATTGCTAGATGTTGATAGTTGGAGGTAGCTAACAGATACAGGTAATCCTTGATTTACAACTACAATTGAGCCCAACATTTCTGTTCTTAAGCAAGGCAGTTATTAAGTGAGTTTTGTCCCATTTTATAACTTTTCTTGCTGCAATTGTTAAGTGAATCACTGCAGTTGTTAAGTGAATCACACTTAAGTGAACCCAGTTTCCCCCTTTGACTTTGCATTTCGGAAGCCAGCTGGGAAATTTACAAATGATGGTTACATGATTCCAGAACAGTGCAACAATGGTCATAAATACATGCCCATTGCCAAGTACCTGAATTTTGATCACATGATCATAGGGATGCTGCAATAGTCATGTGAAAAATGTCATAAGTCACTTTTTTCAGCGTCGTTGTAAATTGGAACAGTTATTAAACAGATGATTGTAAGTCAAAGATTACCTGTAGTTACTTCTCCCTGACCAGTGGAATTTTTAGAAATGTTACCTAGCTTTATCAATGCCTGTTGCAAGGTCTGTTATTGCTATGTCATCATCTGAAGTTAACTATTGCTTCTTGCCTGTAAGTGGAAATGATGAGGTCTGCACAGTTAAAAATAACATTTGAATTCAATAAATGCTTTCCTAATGTGTTGATTTCATTGGTTTGGTTTTAAAACTCCTACTCTAAACCATAAAGTATATATGGTTCACTTGTTTAAATATAGACACACAGAGAATATTTTGTTCACATTTATTTGATACTAAAATATGGTCAGAACTAAGCAACTATTCATTCACAAATTAATAAGAGTTTCAAAGGATTCTTAGTGAATTGTTGGACATAATTATTGGTTTGTTTGATTTTGTCCATCATGCAGTCCTTTAATAGGTAATAGTGCTTATCTTCTGTTTCCATCAGAATTTTATTTCCTTTCATTTTATTTTTGATTATCGTATCCAGACTTTAATTAATATATATCTGTGTTCCTATGGCTTTTCAGTGTCAGGTGGACGCAGCCGTTTACATCTCATTGACCTGGGAAGCTGTGAAAAAGTGATAAGCAAAAGTCGAGATGGAGGAAGTTCCTTCTGCCTCTCTCTGTCTGCTCTGGGCAGTGTCATTCTGGCCTTAATTAATGGTGCCAAACATGTGCCATACAAGTAAGTGAATTGCTGTGTGTAACAGAGTCACGTCTTTCAGAGTCTTAGCATTTTTATCTTGTAGATATGTCATATAATGCCTGGCAAAGGATGCATTACAATTTTTGCTTCCTTTTTCTCCTATGAGCACTTGCAAAATGATTCCGCTGTCTGCATAAGAGACATGTAACTATTTTCTACAGTTATTTGATTAGAATTTCTAAAATAGCAGAAGGCTAATGAGCAAAATTCTCCATTCTCCTTAGTGCAATGATAATAGTCTAAAATAAAGCTCAAACTGATTTTTGTTTTGTAGAATCAGGATTTGATTGCCTGTTCTTTTTTTTTTTTTTTTTTTGAAAAAAAATCACAAAATTTCATTAAAATCTGAGGCTTTCTTTTTACTCATTAATCTGTTGTGATCACTTAGAAATAGATTGCTTGGAAAAATAATGACAAGAAATGGAAATATTTCAAACCATTCTTTGTATATCTCTGCATGCTTTATAGGGATAACAAACTGACAATGCTGTTAAGAGAATCACTTGGGAATATCAACTGCAGAACAACCATGCTAGCCCACATATCGGATTCCCCAGGAAGTTATGCAGAAGGTCTCATGACACTTCAACTTGCCTCTCGTATCCACAGGATGAGGAAGAAGAAATCCAAGGTTGGTGTGCACAGGCAAATATTTTATAATTTGGAAAGGATTTTGTTACTTTCATTCATTGCGGTGGGCACTGAAGTATTCCTTTACTGCTAATTTGTTTTGCTAGTTTTTGACTTTGACAAGTATCAAAGATAATATTTGGCAGAAGTATTATCAAAATCATTAGCATAAATGTTCATTAATCATCATCTTGGTTATTTGCTATGATGCAGCTCAAATTGTTATTTTAAAGTATAATAAATTGGAGAAGCTACTTTGGATTATTTCATTAGATGCAGCCCCTAAGTTGAGTGCTTGAAAGGTAGGAACAGAAAGGCAAATCAGGAAATTAGGAGATAATGGTGATTTAATTTGAGCAAGTCACTATTCTTTTATTGGAGTTCCCCACTTCCAGCTGATGGATGATGTACAATCATACTAAAAGAAGCAGTTCAAACACAATAAAATCCTTCACACCAAACATTCAGATATGGATAAAAGCATGAAGTAAGTAATATCTGCATTGACTTCTGGACAGTAATATGCATTTCAACTAACAGCTAATGATTGCCCTGTCCTGACCAAATTATGTGGTCTATTTCAGCCCTTATTTAGTATTTGGAATTCAGGCCAATTCAGGTTTTAAATTTGACTCTTATGTATGACTCATGTTTTGATTCATTGCTAAAGATCATTTTGAATAGTGATTAATTATTCAATATTCAGTGACTAAACTATTTCCCTTTATTATCTGTCTCTCTGAATTTTTTTTTCTATGTGAGTGAATGAATTATTCTGAAATTGGCTTAGGTATTTAAATATTCTAAGTATATATGATTTCCAATAATAGCAATAGCACTTAGATTTATATGCCTCTTTATAGTGCTTTCCAGCACTCTAGGTGGTTTACAGAGTCAGTATATTTCCCCCAACAATCTGGGTCCTCATTTTACCCACTTGGAAGGATGGAAGGCTGAGTCAACCTTGAGCCTGGTGGCATTTGAACTGGCAGTCAGCAGAGTACTGCACTCTAACCACTGTGCCACTGAGGCTCATTAATCACTTGGTTCACACAAAATAGGTTGTCTTGCTTATTAACTTCTTGCTCAGCAACCCTTCTAAGGTACAATAGCATTGAAAAAGGAGACTTGCAACCTGCCCTCAAAGTTGTGGCTGACAGTGTCCCTGCAATCATGTGATCATTTGATCGCTTGGAAACCAACAGTATTTACAACAGTCACAGCATCCTGTTGTCATACAACCACCATTTGTGACATTCAGATCTGGCTTCCAACAAAGTCCATGGGGAAACCAGCAAGAAGTTGTAAATCACAAACACATGATATTGCAGTTAATGAACTGTACTGTACTTTCATGTAACGGCAGTCAGAACTGATATCATAAATTGAGCACAGTCATATGACATTTCACTTTATGATTGCATTGCTTATCATTACTGGTTCCACTTGTGATTGGTAAATGAGGATTTCCTGTAGTATGAATCTGTTTGTAGTCTCTCATTGCTGGAATGAATTGTACATTGGCCAGAAGTAGTTAGGCTTTAGATATTTCTGATCATATGACAATACAGTCATATTGTGAAATGTGGACTGAAACCAAGATTCTATAAGCATTAAAGTAATCATGCTATATGAAAACCTATCACCCAATGCAAAATATTGCATTCTTGGCCATTTAATCAATGTTCTTTCATGGTGATTGTGCCACTTAATTGACACATCATTCTTTTTTGCCTTTGAAAACTGATAGGTATCACTAAAATGTATCATAAGGGCCTTTTATTGGAATGATTCCAATAGATATAAAAAACTATTTTGTAAGACATGAAAAAGTGACTCATAATTCGTCCTCTTGTGAATACATTTAATATTAAAAATCCTTCTCTGCTATTTATGTTTTTACAATCAGCAGTATGCATCCAGCTCATCTGGAGGAGAAAGTTCATGTGAAGAAGGCCACGTACGAAGGCCTCCTCATCTAAGACCATTTCATCCAAGGACTATCGCTCTTGATCCTGACATTCCTGTGTTGAATCTTTCTAGTGAACATGATTATTCCTCAAGCAGTGAGCAATCCTGTGACACTGTTATCTATGTAGGTTCCAATGGTACTGCTTTGTCAGACAGAGAGTTGACAGATAATGAAGGCCCTCCAGAATTTGTTCCCATAATACCTTCTTTGAACAAAAAAAGAAGCAAGGACAATTGTGGTCTTCCAAAAAGCTCTGACAAAGATCACTTTAAGTGTAACACCTTTGCAGAATTGCAGGAAAGATTGGAGTGTATAGATGGAAGTGAGGAACCTGTCAAGTTTCCTGTTGGAGAGATTACTGCTGTAGCTTCCAATAGCACAGTACCAGTGCCTACAGAAAATGGCCAGTCTAAATCCAAACCATCTTCTCCTCTTGGAGGCTTTAAAAAACCATTTTCACAAGAAACAGGAACTCCCAAAAAGGGACATAACATTTATTTTCAGCACAACATCACTTGCCCTGAAAAGACGGTATCTCCTTTAAAAACAGAACATGCCAAATTGCAATCAAAACCTGAAACCAAGAGAGTAGATTTCACTGGGAATAATGAAGTAGTGGTTGATTCTTGCCAATTATCAACAAGTAATTCTGTTAAGACTCGTGACTCAAGTCAAGCTGATACTGAAATGGTTGTGAAAGAAAAATCTTCCTACATGAAGAGACCATTGCCTAGCCCTGCTCCTCCACCACCTCAGCAGCAGGAATGTCTAGCGACAAGCAAACAAGCGTATCTAAAGGTGGATCGCAACAATTCCATCAGAAGTCCACCTGTGGGAATGAGTAAACAAGTGGCTGGTGAAACTGAACATAACACCATAACTAATGGCACAGAACAGCAGGCAGATGGTATTGAAGTACATAGATTTCGATCATCTTTCCGAGGCCCATGCTTTGACAGGGATATACTGACAACAACAGTGACTTTGCAGAAGCCTGTGGAACTCAATGGTGAAGATGAGCTTGTCTTTACAGTGGTTGAGGAGTTATCTATCAGTGGTATTATGGACAATGGAAGACCCTCTAGCATCATCAGCTTTAATAGTGACTGCTCTCTTCAGGCTCTTGCCTCTGGTTCTAGGCCAGTTAGTATTATCAGCAGTATAAATGATGAGTTTGATGCTTATACTTCTCAGGCCAGTACAACAGGTGTCAACATTGATATTGTTGTACCCTTTTCTGAAGAACCCTTCACTAGTAGCAGCAGACGTTCCTCAATTAGCTCATGGCTAAGTGAAGTCAGTATCTGTACAATTGGAAGTGATGGAGCCCATCCCAGTGATGGTTTTTTTATGCAACCCTCATATGGCTATCACAAGTCTGAGGAACCTTTAACTTTGGGTTCTCCTAAAATCTCTGTTCCCTTGAAAACTACCTTGAATGATAGCGGCTTTTGCTTTTCAGAATTGGAGAGCGAGAGCATGAATTCAAGCAAAACAGCCTCAGGAGTCAACAGAAGCCTTCAAAACTATGACTTAACCAAAGTGTGTCAGATTGGAAGTACTCTTTGCATCACTGATCAGACCACAAAAGTTAAGCTTTCTAATTCTCAAAATACTCCAGTGATTGAAACCATACACTCCAGTCTTCCCCGAAGAACAAAAGCTACCTCATCTCTGACTCATAATAATAGTCTCTGTGATAAAGAACTGCAAAAGCCACATGTGATGTTTGATGATCCCTGGTTGGTTCGCACAGACGATCGTCTGGAAACCAATACCACAGATCTGTTACCTTCAAATTCTCAGGCATTTAGTACACAGAAGCAGTCACCAAGATCTACCCAACAATTTGGTAACACAACTAAAGCTTTAAAATCCCAGACATTACTTGCCTGTTCACAAAGGGTAGTAGACGGTTGTGAAATGAGCTGCAAGTCTTCTAGTGGAGTTGCTAAAAAATCTGAAGTTTCCCCTAAAATTCCACAGCTTAAAAGAGGAGCCACCACACTGGGAGTAGTTCCTGTGTCACACAGCAGTGGTGCTTTTACAGAAGGTATGCACAGAGGGAATTCTGAAGCTGCTTTTGTCATTGGGAGCTTGAAAAAGAAGACTACACAGCAAAAGATGAGTATGTTACCCAGGCCAAATGGCATAATACCTCCAGCACCACCTGTTCGTAAATCCAGCCTTGAGCAAAAAAACGGAGGGGCTAAAGCTGTAGGATTAGAAGCTAATAGGGCTGCTGCAGTAAAACATGAGGATGAGATTGATTCACGACTGAGAACTGGGTTAGGTACTGCTGAAAATGCCAGTACCAAATATAGCCTCAGAGGAGACCATTCCTTGCCAAAAGCGACTTCAAGTTTAAAGGCCAAGGCATCAAAAATGGAAGGCGTCCATCGTTATGGGAGCCACACATCCCTTGAAAGATGTGATAGTTTGCTATCTGTGGGAGGAAAAACTAATCTGAATAAGGAAAATGGTGGTGGCAGCCTTAGCAATGGCAGGAATGGCAGGTTAGTCCCAAGACTGGGAGTTCCTCCTGATGCTTCTGGCCTGACCTCTCCTCCATCGTGCACCATGTCTGTATCTTGCAAAAATAGTCAGGTGAAAAGTGCTACTAGCCAGAAAACAGCAGTTAGTGGGAATAAGAGTCGTAGCCTTTCAGCTAGTGGATCCAAGTCTCTGAGCTCCTCTATGAAGTCTTTGGCTCAGTCCACTGGGAAGAACTCTAGCATTCCTTTGAGTGGGAAAACAACTCCAAAATCCACACAAGGTACAAACAATAAACCTGGTCGAGGAACGATTATGGGAACTAAGCAGGCCATTAGGGCAGCCAATAGTCGTGTTAATGAGCTGGCGTCAGGCAGCTCTGGCAAGATGAGCCATTTCCGGGGTTCAACAGACTCTGATAGTGGCAATGACAGTGGAATTAATCTAAGTGATGAGAAGTCACAAATCCAGGTGCTGCCATCTCCATACAGTAAGATAACTGCACCAAGAAGACCTCAGCGCTACAGCAGTGGACATGGGAGTGATAACAGTAGTGTCTTGAGTGGGGAACTACCTCCTGCAATGGGTAGGACAGCTCTTTTTTATCATAGTGGTGGCAGCAGTGGCTATGAAAGCATGATCCGTGACAGCGAAGCCACTGGCAGTGCTTCTTCAGCACATGATTCCATGAGCGAAAGTGGGATGTCTTCACCAAGTCGCATGAGAAGTTTGAAGTCCCCAAAGAAAAGATCAGCAGGTAAAAACACAGTAACTACAAAAAACCTGGTATGAGAATTTCTATTGATTTGTGTCTGTAGCAGGTCTATCAAAGCCTTAAGCCGACCTATTAGCAAATAAGGTATCTGAGAAAATGCCATCATAGTAGTCCTTGAAACTGAAGGCATGTTCAGACCCGACAGATTTTTAATTTGTAAGTAGCACCTGAGCTTTAGCCTAAGAGGCAAATGATCAATCTGCATGGCTTAATGAAAGAGGCAGATTCTCAATACTACGTTTTTGATTAATAAATTCTGTCACTGAACTCCCTAAATACATGTTAACTAGTAATGGCTATTTGGAACCAGTTGTTTTATTATGGGACAGGTGTGACTGCTGCTCCATGGGGATGTTAGCAGATTTTACCCTGTTTCATATAAATTACACAGAAGAGGTTGAAGTTTTCAAGGGCAGCTTATGTTTCCTTGAAGAAGAGGTAAAAAGAATCTAATTTCTCAGCCTTTCCCATGTAACTCTTTATTCTAATACTTTTGGGGAAATACCCATGAAAAAGAGCAGGCAGTTACTTTAAAATAGATACTGTCCACTGTTATAATAGCTCCCATCTTATCCATAAATATTCTATTATCCTATGTTAGATTCATTTGAATAACTGCAAATGAATAGGGTATGAAGCAGGATGGACAGTTGTGTATGTGTGTGTGTACCCACAATGCTTGGGTAGTGATGGGTATGAATAAGAGCATGCTGATGTATACTAATAAAAAGGATTGTGAATGGATGTGTTGAATATGGCATGGATGGCTTTGTTTCTAGTCTATAGTTAGCTCAGCTAAGCCAACTGCCATCATGGGCTACCAGATTACCACTGGAAACAACACAACCCACAGAGTACAAAAAGACTCTCACCCAGGTTTTGAAAAGAAAATCTTTTGTAAAAGTATGTTTAGTTGAAAGTGGTATTGTGTAATTCCAGCAGATACTCATATAAATCTTTGATTGGTAGGCCTCCAAATGAAAATTATGAGTACATAAAGGGATTTGGAAAACGTGTACTAAAATACCACCACTTGCCTTCTAGACCCTTGTCCCTCCTGGCTAGTTATAGCTGCCCGGGAGGTGACGCAGGGCTGGTTCGGGGGGATTATCAATGCTTCTTTGAGAGGGGGGTCCCTGTCGGCCTCCCTGAAAGGGGCTTTGGTGAGGCCCCTCCTCAAGAAGCCATCCCTGGACCAGCCTTGTTGTCTAGTTATCAGCCGGTCTCCAACCTTCCCTTTTTGGCGAAGGCTGTTGAGACCGTGGTGGCACGGCAGCTTCCC
>JANHFJ010006677.1:13228-26512 GCA_032468195.1 Cerberus rynchops | reverse complement strand
TTTCACAGGGGCAAAAATAATTTTTGTACATATGGTTGTAATTTAAGAGTATTGTAAAGGAGCACATTAATTCAGAATGGCAATAAGTGCCCTGAGTGCTTGTAGAAGGTTGCTTTATTAGATTAGCATCCATGAAAGTTCACTTTCAGCAAAGATAGGATAGGAGAGAACCCAGCTAATGTTTAATATTGCTTGTTGAGGCTGTATGTGAGTAGTTGAAGTTGAAAAGCAAGCAGATGGCCAGCAAAAAGTTACAAATGAGTAATTTTTGTTCCCTAAAGGGCTTGATATATTTTAATACGAAACTGAAAATGCTAGAGAGACGTCACCAGCGGATTAGGGAAATGAAAGCAAAGCATGAGTTGTTGAAAGAGGAATTGGAAGAAACAAAATGCAGGCTGATGTTGGATCCAAGCAAGTGGAAAGGAGAATGTAAGTATTTATTTAGTGCTAATAGCTAAATTTCTTGATTGACAGAAAATTATGAAAAATGCTACAACCTAAATATTTTAATGCAGTGTTTTGATCCAGAATTATTGAAGAGCTATAGGGATAGATATTTTCTGCTTCGATCTCTTTCTATAATTCATTCTTGTACTCTTTCTATCCTAGCTGCATGTTAATTCACTTCTAAAATATGGAGCTCTTTTAAAATATGGTGGCAGAGCAAAGTTAACAAAAACTAACTTAAAACATTTAAATGAATTATATTATTTAATGTATTTATTGTAGATTTAAAGTCAAGAAAATTTAAAAGATAAAATTAAAAAACCCAAAAAATTAAAAAAAAAAGAGGTTAGCAAAAATATCAACATTGGATTCAGGCAAAACATTTTTTATTGACAAGTACATGTTTAGTGTATTATCAGCCCCTCTGATTATTTCTTCTTTCCATTAATTCATTAATAAAATAAATTGTTACCTCTGCAGGCAGGCTCGCTATAGCTAAAAATCCCATCTCAATTTCATGCTGAAATTCAATCAGTTTTTTGGAAAAGGAGACCCTCTGGGATCCATAACACAGAGTCCATATAAGTGCAGTTTATTCTAAGGCTGCTTATTCCAAGCAGTAGCTAAGACCTTGACTGAACTGTGCAACAGATTCAAGAACCCCAAGTTCCTTTGGAATTCCACTAGGTCAACTAGGTGCCTAGGCTAGACTGATCAAATAAACCCCTCCTCTTGGAATCCCCTTTCTTAGAAATTCTGAATGCATAATTCTGGTTTTAAGATTATTACATTATTATTTCTGGATACTTGTTTGGATATTAAACATCTTCTGTTTGTTTGTTTTTTATGCTATTAGTTGAGGTTGATCCTGATCTCGATAAGGAATCGCAAGATTATCTGGAGGCATTAGAACAAGTGACGAGTGAACTGGAGCATTGTGTAAATCTGTGCAAGTCGCATGTCATGATAGTCACCTGCTTTGATATTGGAGTGATCAATGACATTCAGGATGGAGCACAAGAAGTGGAAGTTTGAAACCATTTGTAAAGGGATTTAAGGCAGTTGGAACCAAACTTTCAAAGGAAGGAAGAAAAATAGGTGTATTAGAAAGTGATGGTGGAAGTGTGAGAATTTATTGCGACAAGGAATGTTGTGGAAACCAGAAACTGTCAAGGAATTGGAATGTTCTAAACCTTTATGGTGCCTCAACAATCTATGAATTGTACAAAGCTTACCATAATTTCTAAAGGAGAAAAGCAGAAACAAATATGCTGAGAACTGTTTGAAAAGCGAAGTGCCTTTACCATTCATTTGTGACTTGTTTTCTTAATTTTCTATTTGTTGTTAGAACTGAAACCAGCAAATCAAAACAAATCATAAAATGTATTCCTATGAAATATTTTCTACTGTATAGTGTAATTTATGACTATATGTAAAAACAAAACAAAAATTGTAGCAAAAGCAATAATTATGTTTTCATACCTGAATTTGCCTCCTTGTTTCACGGAAAAGCTGGTTTATGTAGCAGAACAACAACAAAAAATTATATTGTAATTGCTTTTTCATGGTTTAGGATTTGATATATTTTTATGAACATTATCTATTGGAAAGGTATATAATGACATTTTGGAACACTTGCTTTGTATTCAGTTTTGATACTCTTTTTCAAAACATGATGAACATGCTTTTTCCATGTTTTTTCTATACAAATATTAGGGCTAAAATGTTTGATAGATTGATCTGTTACATTTGTCAATGAAAACACCATAAGTTTGATTAAAAAGGTGCCTCCTGATTAACTGAGCAGCAGATTTTAAAACTTTTGTTTAAACTTATTTTTAATACAAGGAAAAGCTGAGGACGGCATGTGGCATACTGTAGCATTCCCTGTTCTGTCTGCTAGTTACATAGACATGTCTGTTCCCAGGTGGTGCTTATAGCAACATACCCATACATGTGGTTTTTTTTAAACAAAAGATTCATTATTTTGTCCTCTTCAGATCTTTTGTTTATGTGCATTTAAATGATTAGTAAAAAGTCAAAACTCAAATAGTTGATTGGCCAAGATTTCTTTTATCAGACACCAGTTCTAATAAATAGGTTAACCAGTTAGGTAATTTCGTGGGCAACATTCCTAAACTACAAAGTCCCAGAGTGGCCTGTGATTACTTGTTGGTAGGTCTGTCCTAAGAGATAGGCAGTGAAAGCCTTGGTAATAAAAGTCAACATTATTACAAAGACATGGTTGCATAAAAGTCCCAGTGGATTCTACTTCTAGTCAAATCCAGTTTGGGAGAGAGAAATTGTTCAGCGGTGAAACTTTACTCCATTATTGTAGAGCTGCTACAAAGAATGTTTGTGGTAGAAAATTACCAGGTAGGATATGGGTCAAGCACCACAGCATGGTTTTGTTTTTGAAAATGGCCTCCAGTCTCTTTGACTAGATGAAAAGAGCTATGAGAGCTTTTATACACGTGTATGTGCATTACATAGTTTTGCCCTAACTCTGATAATTAACTGCATTCATTACTAACCCCCTTTCCTAGAATTCCTTAACCAGGGGTTGGCATCATGGAATCTCTTGCTTCAATATATCCATCTTGTTTGTTTACCATTAGAAAAGCCCCTCCCGCCATAATTACTGTCCCACTGAACATGCCTGGGGTGCCTGGTTATTGTTCAATCTTGGACCAATGACATGTTGAATTGGAGAGGGATGATGGGGTATAAAGTTGCCAGCCCCTGCCTTAATCTAACTTGATGAAGTCTGTTAACTACACTGTGGCTTTTCTCTCTTCTGAGTGCAGGAAAAAAAGAGTTGGTTCCAGACTTAGTCACAAGAGGAGACCCACTGAAATAAATTCATTTTGTTTGATTTCAATGGGTCTACTTATCCTATCACCAGACTGGATCTAATCCTCTGTTTACAGCCAAAACAGCACAGAAGTGGGGTAAAATGTTTTCTTGAGGGAGGGGGGATAATTATTAAGTTAGGTCCATATTTTTGTATAGTTTTAACAATAAATATAGCATTTGCATTTTATGAACTTTGAAAGACAAATATATCTTTTTACAGTTTTTCTAAGGAAGGCAAACTCAGGATTGTTTCGAGACATGCTGCATGAATTTTGTGCTCTTTTTCCCTTTCTTTCTATTCTTTTTAAATAAAGCCACTTTCAAGTGGAGACTGTTGATATAAACTGTTGCCAAACAAAATAACTTTTGGAAAAGTTTGATAGTGTATGTAATGACTGCATTTCATAAGGAACCATATTTTCTATCATCTTACTATGTACGGGGTTGTGTTTCCCCTCCAGACCCTTTGTATAAATGTAGACAACAATGGCTTGCTTCAGCTTTTCCATGTGAATAAAAAGATTTGTCTATTGCTAACTGTTTTCTTAATTTTAATGGGTACTCTTTTCTTCTCTAGAAGTAGGGAATATGACACTTGTCATCCTTAAAAGAACCAGGGTAAAGCACCAGAGTAGAAACTTGGAGTTCTAGTGCTCCCTTAGCTATGAAAGCCAGCTGGGTGACCTTGGATCAGTCATTCTCTCTCAGCCCACTTCATCTCCCCCGGCTGCTGCTGTTGTGGGGAAAATAGGAGGAGGAAGATATGTTGGATACGTTGACACCTGGAGTTGTTTGTAAAAATAATAAAGGTAGAATACAAATAAGTAAAAATAAAAAGTTCCCTGTATATTAATTAAAATACATACATAGTAGCTAGGATTTTTCCGATTTATATTCAGTAATATGTATATAGATCCAGTCTGGGCTGGTCACCAGGACCAAAGGTTTAGTCTTTGAAGTTTTCAGTCTTGAGCTGGAGCCCATCCTCAGAGGACTTCTCCCTAGCTCTGTGTGTGTGTGTATGTGTGTATTCATTCATTATTATAAAATTATGACTTTATAGATTCCTCTCAACGATTGAATTCAAAAACTATCAGGGATTTTCGAATCCATAAAGCCCAAGATAGGAAGGGGAACCATTGGTGGTGGTGGTTGAGGAGGTATAGTATAACTTTTTTGAAATTCCAGATGTTGGTTTTTTGATGCTGGGATAGAATCTGGTAATAGCCATCCTTTGTAATTGGATCCAAACCTATCAGTAGAAGTTGGAATGTGGGAAGGAGCAGCAGTAAAATGGTGGGAACCATTGTTGGCATAACTTCTGTAAAGAAATAGAAATTCAGGGAATATAATGCAGGCAATCCTTAACCTACAATCATTTGTTTAGCGACCGTTCAAAGTTATAACAGCATGAAAAAGTGATTTATGACCTTTGCAGCATCCCCATGGTCACATGATTAAAATTCAGACACTTGGCAACTGACATGTATTTATGATGGTTGCAATGTCCCAGGATCACTTTTTGAAACCTGACAAGTCAATGGGGAAGCCAGATTCACTTAACAACAATGCTATCAACTTAACACCTGCAATGATTTTCTTAACAACTGTGGTAAGAAAGATCATAACACGGAGCAAAAATCACTTAACTGTTTTGCCTAGCAACAGAAATTTGGGGCTCATTTGTGTCCCACAGTCGAGAACTACTTGTAGCATGAATTGGGCAGTGTCCATTCTCTCCTATAAAGCAAAAGCATAGAGCTATTTTAACAATAGAATGCATTTATGAACTGTAAAATGCCAAGGATGAGACATTTCGAAAATAAGAAAAAGATGAATTGCTCAACTAAAGTTTAGAATAACAACAACAGCTGCAGCATGAAATGTGTATAAATGTTCAGTACTTTTCTGTGGAGTTAGCACAAAGCTCAATTTATAATTATAAATCCTAATTATTTGTCCTTTTGTATTCACATACTTATTTGAAGAAATAACAATTACTCAGAAGGTAAATAGCCTCAATTACAAAATCATTAAGCACCGAGCTATCAGTTAAAAGGGATCAATTTTGCAAAAAAGACCACCATTGAGACAAGCAGATCAATTGGTTGATCTCACTTAAGCAGAAGGGAAAAAGTGTAATGCAACCCAAGAATTTCATGGGGTGGAAGCAGGATTCTGTCACTGGATAGTAGAAATGAAATTTTGTTCCAAGGCTTGCAAGGGCAACCTAGAAATGGTAAGCTCAATTTATATCTGAAATAATATCTTTACCTGCAGATGAATGATGGTCTATGATGAATGGGTTGGGAAGCATTTATTAATTAATCACATTTATATAGCCTCTCATCTCACTGAAGACAACTTTGAGTGACGTGCAACAACAGCATAATTTTTCCATTTTTCCCTGCTTTTTAAAATAATTTTTCAGGCACAAATCACCTGTACAGAGACTGGGGCTATGCAGTTGTTGTCTTTAAAATATTAAAATCTATAAATAAATTGATGCCAATGATTCAAAATGTGGTTACAAAGTATATATATCTGAATGATTTTGAAAAATGATTTTGAAAAGAGTTGGGAAAAGTGTAGATACACCATATTCACTCCTTCCTGCACACAGGCGCTCAGATCAGTCAAATAAATTAAACATAGAAGCTGGGCAGGAAATTGGAATTCTACATATCATCTTTTTGGCCTTTAAGTCGCAATGAAATTTCAGACAGGAAATCGAGGAAGGGAAATGATTTCCATCAGACTGCATGAGCTGATTGCAGATAGATTCTTGGTAGCTTTTGCTCAACTAGATGCCCTCTGATGGGTGGGTTTCATCTCCTCTAACTAACATAGCCATTGCTTAGAATGCTGGGAGATGAATTGCACAATTCTGGATTAAACTCAGATTGGGGAAGCCCTATTGGTGCTTTGTAAAGATCCCCATCCTACTTTTTATTTTAGTGCCCACCAATTATCATTTTCTAAACAGAACTTCTGGATGTCTTATGCAAATAGAGCAAATGGAAGTTTGTGAAGTCTATTCCATTACAAATACTGATATTAACAAATATGGAAGCCAGTGAACAGCAGTGAGGTTACTGCTTTCTGTACATTTTCCTGGCGATTACTGAGCAGAAAATCTCTACAGCCACCTCTCAATTATTTTCCTAATCAGTGATATGGATGGAAATAGTGTGGAAGGTTAATGGATTTTTTAAAAAAATATTTGTTTCCATTTTGACTGTCATCTTGAAATTTTGAAAATAACTTCCTCTAATGTATGGACTGTATTTCCCAATAAACATTTTTAATTTCCCCTATTTCTTTATTGTTATAGTATGATCTCTATTTTATCCAGTGCAATCTTTTAAGCTCATCTTATATAAATGCTTAGCTTTACATCTTTTCATCATAAAGCTTTACATCATTCATATGTATGATACATTCTTTCCTTGGCTCATCTTTCACGTATAGTCTTTCTGTTCGAAGAAAACCCAAGACCAGCAGATTCTGTTCAATGGAAGAATCCATTTTGGCAAATACCGCATTTCTCCTACCATAGAAATCAGTTACAGATTTCTTCTCCATCATTAATATCAGCTACTTTGTTCCTCAAACTTTCAAGAGTGGTGGAAACTTTCTACTTGTGAACCATTTCATTAGTCTCTGATGAGTGTAGGTGCATTAAACCCCAGAGTTGTTGGCATCATCATTGTCATCATCATGATCATCATGATTATCATCAGACATGATCATCTTTTAATTTACATGGCACTGTCTTCTTTACCATAATCCAGCCTGCATTTGCTTTTAATTGATCCATGTTGTTGAGGGTGTTGTATTACAAGTATACCACATAAGATGAGACTCAGAGTAAATGAGCATGGCTCCTTAATAGAAATCTACTATCTGCTGAACTCCAGCAATGGGCTGTAAATTATCCATTGAGTTTGTTCTTCAAGATAACCTTTAATTTATTACATGGCTTCCTTTCTTGTATTTTTGATTCTCTCTCCTCATCAATTTAAATATGTTTATTCTTAAGATATGAATCAAGACTTATTTAGGGAGATGAAATTGGAATCATGAGCTTAAGAAGTGAAATCAGAATGTAATGTTTTTATTTTACTCACTTCTCGATCAGATTTGAATGATAGAAAGCCTTCAATTGCACACTTGGAAAAAATCAATTGTTTATATATAAACTTAATTTGTTCCATTCTGAAGATGCATAGCAAGCATCAAGGGAGTGATCTTCTGGATGTCTTATGCAAGAGAATCTTCCCATTGAAACAAAAACCTGCCTGAAAATTCCTATCTTTTTTGTTCTGTTAACTGAACTGAATCATTATGGTTTTAAAACTCTGGTTTATGATTTCATATACTTTTGTGTCCATCCAATTTTGATTTATTCAATTAATCACGGTTAAGCAAAATACTTAAGTATGTTGTGTGAACACAGCCTTGACATTTATCCTCAAAGGAGGAATATAACAGGAGTTAAGCATTTAGAAATCTATGAAGGACCCAGCTGGATGAGCTTAAGAACCCATCTAGCCCAACACCAGGTCCAGGGCCCAATCAGGTTCATTAGAAAACCTTAACACTATATCCAAAAGTTCCATAACCCTTTTTCATTGTCACTACCTCAACCTAATATCTGCAACTTGTGATTCAAGAGATAATATATATCATCCATGTTGTACTCATTGACTATCTGATCCTCCAGAAGTTATGAAATAATAATTCAAAGTAATATATTTAATATAACAGTGACTATGAGATCATGCAGGTTGGCAGATTCCACATGGAACAAGTAGCCCCTAAGGTACCCCTAAGCCATATAGGGCTTTATGGGTCAACACCAGCACCAACTGAAACTATCATTATATTTGGTAGCAGCAAACTCCAGATCTGAATCTCCCCTCATTTAATTTCAATGCTAAATTCCAATATAGTCAATGGGGAGAAAAAACTGTTCTTTATTTTCATTTTCTCATGCAAAATTGTATGTATCTTGATCATGTCTTCTCTTATCCAGCTTTTCTCCAAGTGGTAGTGTTTCCTCATAGGAATTGTAGGAGAAGAGCAAGCTGATCTAGAAGGTGGGGTTAAATATGTCACCAGTCTGGAGTCATTGTATTACCACGAGTGATCTTAGTCCAGCCTCCCATGAATTCTGTTGACCCTTATCAAGCAGCAATTTGACTGTTAGTTGACTATATTCTTGTATTAGAGGTAGTAATAATAAACTCTTCTGTGCTTTGCATCTGACAAATGTTGTTGTAACCACCTAATCATTTTAGGTGTCTCCCTCCCTCACTTCTACAGCAGTCTTTTTTAAGTTGTAATGACTAGAATAGAGCACACTCTGCAGCCTCATCATGGATTTATGTAGGAACATTACTATATTGACTGTTTCATTTTCAATTCTATGCATAGTGTTTGTTAAGACTGTGTTCCACAATATATTCAAAATCCACGAGGGCATTTTCTGTAAGAATAAATTGAAGATTTTTCTTTCAGACCAGCTTTTGATTTTATAGCTCTTAGGAGTTGGTTATTGTTATTGCTTCTGTTTTTTCTACTATTATAGTCTCTCTTCCTTTCAAAAAAATAATTTGTGTTGCATTTTTGTATTTTTATTGTCGGGCTGTTTTTGTTTTGATTGCAAGCTTTTGTTAGCTGCTTTAAAAATCTTTGCTTGGAGGGGAAGATACAGGTTACTGTATGTTTTATTATAGAGGCAGAAAAGAAAGGCCTTAGATCTAATCTCTAGCTCATCTATATCACATGTCAAGCCTTTAGGAAAGAAAAATGTAATTGCTGACCCTGGGATTGTGTACTCTGATGATCGCTTTCTATAGCATTAAGCTAAAAAGAAGTATTTCTCATTGCAGGCTGGTGGATTCATTCAAGCGAAGGTGCACAGGGTTTCACTTCTGGGACTGCATAACAGACTTGGTCCTGGATAAAAAATAACAGTAAAGCATGAAGGAAGGGAAGGGAATGGAAGCTTGTAGTACCGTAGTACAAATTTGTCCTGGGATGCTGAGTCTCAAAATAAGCATTTCACTACACACTGTACTGTGTATGGCTGTGTACGTGACAAAATTTGAATTTGAACTTAAAGAATCACTGAGCAAGGTGGACAGAAAATCAAGAAGTTAGGGAGGAGCAATGAAACAAAGATTTATTTTCTTATGAAAGATGGAGAAATAAATTGTTTTAGGTAAGAAACTGTAAATGAATGTGGAAAAGTCCATGACAGCCTGTGTATTCATAAGATGTTACTCTATAGCTTCTTTATACTACATTGTGTTATTTTTGTAGGTTATTGTACATTTGGAGAAGAAAGTTTACAACATTATGGTATCCGACTAGATTTACTGGTGAACTAAATTGACCAGGTATCTACTGAGCCCAAGAAATACAAAAGAACACATAATCATTTTCCTTTTCCTGCCATTCTTGCCTTATGTAACCTATTCTTTTATTGTATTTATTTATTGCATTCATTTTCAATATTTTCTGTTGGAGTTCAATGAAGTGTTTATGGGGTTTCTTCTAATTTTATTCCCCTGACAACAAACCTGTGAATTCAACTTGACTTAGATATTTATAACTAACCCCAATTCACTCAATGAACTGTCTGAGCAGGGATTTGAACCAATCTATTTGGTCTATGCCTAGTATTTGTGATTATATGCTATACTGCTAAAATATTACATTTCTGAAATCCTTCCAATACTGTCACTTGAAGCAAAGAAGAAAATCTTGCTTAGCTTTAATAAAGACATTCTGGCTGAGATCCAACATCATGTAAATGAACTTCTCTTTGTGCAATGGGACTTCCCTTTTCTAATCCTTAAGGGTGGATTTGGGGGCCATGCAAGGGGAAAATAAGTTGGAAGACAGAGGCTGGATTTTATCCTCATCTGTCAGTCAGAGAAAAGACTCCCACATGATCTTGATCCATAGCATGAACATAACATACTTAGCATACAACTTTTTCAGATTTCTTTGATAGCTCTTGGAACTGGGCAAATGCTTTGAAAGATGTGCTTTCAATTGCATGGACATGGACACAAAGCTTTTTTCCCCAAATAATTATAGCATCATTATGGAGACTCACATGGCTGTTTTGGGTGATGCTTCCTGCTTTTTATAGTTTCTTTGCTTTGCTAGGGAAGTCTAATGGTCTAAGGGAATGATCTGGGGAGACAGAACAGCTAAAGTCTAGACAACCATCATGTAAAAGTATCTCAGCCCACAGAAGGAAAATAGGCATGGTAAACATCTCAGAAGGGACCTTCTTAGTTCTGGGGAAAGAAAAAGTAGAAATGGGGAGAAGTAGTTTCTGACTTCTGTTATTATATTTATAATAAAGGTGATGTTAGTACTCATGTTTTGTGCTTCTTCTTGGACTATCACAAAGGAATGATACCGGTTGCAAGTTGGAAAGCACTTTTTCCTTCCTTTAAATTTACCCCCCACCCCACCCCAAACTAGGCAAGGTCTCTTCTGAGATGCTGATATGCTGTTGGTAGTTAGGATACTTTTTGCATGATGGCTGTCTAGAGTGCAGCTCTTCCTCCTGTCCCCCAAGGTCATTCCCACAGACCATTACGATAAGAATGTAAAACAAAGTGACTGCACATCCACACGAAGGTTGGGAGCAGCTTCCAAAGCAGCCACAGGGTAAACATGGAAAAAGAAATGTCTCTTTAATGGCCTCAGAACAGGTGCTTCACACCTCCTCCCATGTATTCTGAAGCATTTTTTTCAAAGGATATGCTAAGCCCTAATAGTCATTTTGTTATTTTTTTCATCCTTAATTTCTACATTTTACTCATTAGCACTTCAACAATAAGTTACTGATTAACATGTCATAAAAAGCTTAAAGTATTTTTTAAAAATACTTTGAGGCAGTATGCTATTTTATGCTTGGATTTATGGAACTTTCAAAAGAAATATATATCTAAATAACTATTTTCCCTGCAGAACATTAACTATTGCGTCCCTTTTTTCTGGTACTGATATATTGATCAGTAGTTTGAAATTGCAGAAGGGCACTTCTTGGGCTGCAATTTTTTGCATTCCTCTGGGATTTACTTCTGAGTAAATACACAAAACACTAGCTTAGTTGTTGTTTAATGGCTAAGGAAAAAAGTATTGGATGATGTAATATCAAATAAATGGAACTTTTACTTGGCAGCCTAAGCTTGTATGGAATAAAGCACCCTAATCCAGAATTCACTGATATATGGAGCTACTTTATTTTCTTATTAAATCTGCACCAGAGATAGGGCACTGTGGACTGGGTAGCCAGAATCAATTACCAATGACTCTTACTAAGAAAGTGCTAAATAACTTCATACCAGATAGGACAGTGATGGTGGAAACCAAAGCATTATACAGTGTAAACATGATATACATATGGGCAAAAAAGGAGGGGGAGGGGAAATAGAATTTCGGTAGATTTTTGGTAGATAAAACATGGCTTGATCAAAAGAAAGGAATCCACAAAAATACTTATCCATATACAGACAGCACAGGCAGTTGCTAGCTTGTAATTCAACAGCATGTGGTTTTGAACCAGTCAGTTTCTATTACACATTGCTAGATAGGCATAATCTTTCCACTGTCCATTGTTGCTAAAGCAATCACAGGTTTGTTTGATTTTTTTTCAAGCTGCTTTGCTTTTCTGCAAGGACTTTGCCCCTCTTAATATACTTATTGGTTTTTTTCTCTTTGTCAATCAACACTTAACAAAAAGGATAATCAGGCACTCTGCAGAACACAACCCTTGATAGGTCTGTTGAACAGGATCCTCTTTAGTCATAATCCTTGATTCTATAATACCTTATGACAGGGGTGTCAAACTTTATTTCATTGATGGCTGCATCAAGGTTGTGCTTGTCCTCGTGTGGGGCAATGGGTGACATGGCCAGGGTGGGAGTGGCCAGGGTGGCCAGGGTAGGGGGTGGGAATGGCTAGCTTGATGTCACTCGTTGAGGCTCCATTTTTGGCCATGACAGTCCTCCTGGCTCTGATTTCGGCTGCGACAGCTTCCTGCAGCCCTCTGCAAGCAAAAATGGAGCTTGGGGAGGCTGTGTACTGCCCGCTGGGGCTCTGTTTTCAGCCGCAATGGCCTCCTGCCAGTGAAAACAGAGCTCAGGAGGATCACGAGCTCTCCGAGCTCCCTTTTTGCTGGCAGAGGCATTGCAGGCCAATCCTTCACTGTTTCCAGTGTGGGCTTACGGGCCAGATCTAAGCACCTCCCGGATCTTGAGTTTGACACCCCTGCCTTATGAGATCACTTAGAAGTGGATCACATGCAATCTAAGGATAGCTAGAAAATTAAAATCAAACAACAAATCAGGAAGATGAGTATAGGTTAAAATCCAGACTTAAATTCAGGGCTAAAGGATACATTACATCAAGACATTTATTTGAATAGCAACTGAGATAGGACAACTGAAGAACAAGGCAATAGCACTATGCCAGAGCTCAGGAATTCTTTATTATATGGTTCAACTAGAACAAGAATCCACGTTGTTCTCTTGTTCCAAGAGTCTGTGGAAGTTTGGCAAGCCACATACCAAAAATCCTAGGTTCCTCAGGCAGGACTGGGAAAGTTTCTAGTTAAAACTATAGAAAACTATGGCTTGACAGTACTGGGTTAATACTACTGCTATACTTTGATATCTGTCTTAGTGTAAGTAAATGTCCTTTTTATTGATGAACTTCTAGCTTACTTGAGAACTATCTAGTTCTTTTAAATGGTATCAAATTTCAGTGGTTCTAAACTTGTCTGTGTGACGAGAAAACCCTTGGGAATTGGGTTGATTCCTCACAAACTGCTAGGTTCCATAGTTCCAATACACCAGCATATTCTACGCCAGGGGTAGGGAACCTTGGCTCTTTCATGACTCGTGGACTTCAACTCCCAGAATTCCTGAGCCAGCATGCGCTGGC
>JANHFJ010006671.1:17174-34912 GCA_032468195.1 Cerberus rynchops | reverse complement strand
CTTTCTTTCTTTCTTTCTTTCTTTCTTTCTTTCTTTCTTTCCTTCCTTCCTTCCTTCCTTCCTTCCTTCCTTCCTTTTTTCTTTTTCTTTCGGAGCTGTTTACTCTATGGCTGCAAACTTTTTTGGAAAGGGAGTAAAAAGCAGAAGTTTTATTAAGTAGTGAGAAGCGGACGGAGAGGAGTGAAGTGGTGCGCTTCGAACAAGTGCTAGACCTCTCTTTCTCTCTCTCTCTCTCTCTCTCTCTCACACACACACACACAAACACACGTCTAATGAACAAATATCGCGCTGAATTCTCTATTCGGAAGAGGGAAAACTTTTCAAGCGCCAGTCTGGCTCTAAACCTGAGAAGATAAATTGCTTGTTTCTTGGGCCGAGTTTATTTCTTTTTCTTTTCCAATTACAAATTGACTCGTTAGTTATAATCTGTGAAAAGGAGATTATGAAGGTTAGCTCTTGCTCCCAAAAGCCTGAATTTTTGAAAGAGATAAGCAAAGGGATTCCTGTATACTTGCATTTTAAACTCTAAGGGAAAATGATAAGAAATTCAAAACAAATTCAAAGCTGAGTGGAGAACTAAGAAAAACATTAAGATGTAAAAAACAAAAGCTATTTTCCGAAATATTTTCTGTCATTAATTGGGACGATTTCTCCCTCTTTTTAAGTAGTTGCAACTCTCAAATACAAGAAGCTGAACATTCTTTTCTGAACTTTACAGTTACACTCACTCCCACCCTCCCCAAAAACAAAACATGAAATAAAAATCAAGGATTCTTAAGATACTCAAATATTGGGCATTAAATAAACAAGTTAAACCCCAAATTTTCCACAAAATGCCCATGTAACTTTGTTTGTAGTCAAACCAACAGAGTCCCATGAGTTGCAGGCATGCACTTCCAATGTTAGCTATAAATGATCTGTTAATGCTTATTCCACAAGAAAATTAAAATTAAGGGCTCTTGAAACTTATGTATTAAAGACTGACATCAAATGAATTTGTCACAATAATGCAACATAGAAAACATAACCAAATACTGATAGCATGTTTTTAAATGTATTTATTTTCATTTTACTGAAAATATTTTGTCCCTTTTCTACGAATGGCTACTTATTACTAGTAAGTTTGCTTAAACAAACAAGTTAGGTATGGAAAGTTATATGCTATATAGTGAAGACTGAAATGTAACATTTTATGCTCTAATCAGCAAATTTAGTTATTGAAAGGAGATTTCAGTTTTCTGATTAGGAATATATTTACCCCAATAGAGAAATTTTCATTTTTATAGATGCTACACTTTATAAGGCTAGTCATGAGTATGAAATTAGCATTTCTAAAACTATATTAATCACTGAACCAAAAAATAAAATTGATTCAGGATATAACTATTAAATCTGCATTTTAAAAACAGAATTATTGTACAAAGAAAGCTTATTTTCTATGGGCAAAGCAATGCAGCTTTATTGATCTTACCTGATATCTTTATATATAAAACAATGAAAAAGCGAGAAATACACTGCACTTGTCAATAAGACATCAGGTAAAATATATGATTAGCTAGGTAATAAGCATTTCTTTTATATGCAAAGCAAGCTTAACTTTAGAAATTAAGCCACTGAGAAACTGATTAAATTGCAATCCTAAATATGCTATAAGGCTCCTTAAAAGACAATGGAACTAGTTTCTATAAATCTCCAGAGAGTCCTACTTCTAGTCAGAGAAGCCAAACCTAAACATTTTTACTGAGAGAGATTGAAATAGAACTGTGGTTAAATGTTTCTAATAATCTCCCCCTATCACTTTCCCATTTATAAAGCTGTATCTCTGGATCTATGAGCAGGAAACATTTAATTTGTACTATTTAATCCACTCTTAATATATACTGAGTGCTAAAATTAAACTTTAGGCAAGTGAATAAAACAATCTTGTGCACTCTTCGTTCACAGAACATCTACTGAATCCAGTGTGACTTATGAATCAGTAAAATTCATTCAATTGAAATGCATAGTTAAGTTGCAGAAACAATTGCACACACATACATTCAAAATCGAATAGGAAGTTTTTAAAAACAAGAAGCTGAATTAACAGTCCTTAACTACCTTTTGCTTGAATTCAGATGGTATAAAATATTGCTGCAAACAATTGAGATTTATTCCAGATAAGAATAGGTACAGAATGACAGTAACCATAATAATAATCCAGTATTACCAGAGAGTGAGTTTAAGAAAGAAATTACATCCATTTTCAGTGGGGTTTTGAGACTCTGCATTATACAAGTTCTCAGCTATTTATTTATGCATTGAATTCTATTTGGAGTCCCTGATTTAACTTGATTTTCTCAAATATTCTTGCCAAATGTGTTAATAATTGAATGGAAAACATACTTATAAAATGCTTGGTTTAAAGGATTAATGCAAGAATAATGATAATAATAATAGTTGTAATAAGTAGTGGTGTAGTAGTAATGATGCATAACTTTGCAGCTTTTTCATTTTTTTTAAAATCAGGCACCTGTTTAGAAAAATGAAAACCATTTATTTTACATCAAAGTTGATATAAAGGTTTACTATAAGTGCACTAGGTCTAAAATAGTTTTTAGACACAAAGCCCTTCAAAAAAAATTGCATGAATGTTCATGTAGAAATACTGATATTTGTGAGAAGTGTTTGTTCTGTATCCCATCTCTTCAAAGGTTTCCCTTTATACCTGTGTAGATTAAATATAAATTTTCTTTTCATACAAGTAACCCATAGTAGCAATGAAAGGAAGTTTTGGGAATCTTGATAAATATCTACAAGAATATTTTGAAGTTTTCTAACTGCACCACTCACTCTAGATATTTTACACTGAAAATATATTGTTAATTTGTATCACAAACTTATAATTTTGATTTTTTACACAAAGCTAAATTCTAAATTAAACATAACATTAAATCTTAAATAACATTTTAAGATTTAATCAGCATTCTTAGAATTATAATTTAGTTGCAATAAGGGAGTCAGGCTTACATATTTTTTTGGAAATGTACCGTGCAAATTAATATAGTTTGAGCAAATAGAATTGAATAGAACATATTTATATATAGCATATTTAGCAATTGAAATGTATAAATAGATTAAGGACATTTTCCTCTCATTATGAATTCAAGTATCAATGTCCTAAACTTTCTAAGATTGGTTGAATCTAACACACCAAGATAGCTGATCTTTCATAGATCTTGTTAAGGCTGTCAAATATATTTGGTTCATTACCATCTCCTTTTAAATAAGATAGTGCATCAAATAAATCTTCACAACACAAGGCAAGCCACTGTAAAACAGAAGTATGAAAACGTAAAATTTCATACATTAAAACAAGCTTCATTGCTTAAAATAAAATAAAATTAAAATTTAAGTATATGTTGTCAGAAAAAAAGCATGTTCAATATGAGTTTAATATCAATATTTAATTCATATTAAACTTCAATAGCCCTATTACAGTTTAATGTGCTAAATTAAATACATTAAGAATTCAATACTAAAAGATTAATTATAAAAATATATAATGGGAAGACCTAGTGAAACCTATAAACTCCATTCTCTATAGTGCAGGTATATTTATTAGAAGATATTAGAAAGTTTTCTAATATTTAGCTATCTTTTTTCAGAGAATAAATTTATTTTTGAAGAGCGATGATAATCTGTGATAATCTATGAGTCAAATTCTGAACTTTGACTTCTGAAGGTGAAGAGAACAAAACTTCTGAAACTCAAAAGGGTGATCACTTAGAGAAGTTAGTTGCTTTTAATGCCGATAGGAACTTTTCAAACAAGGAAAAAGGTTTCAGTGTGGGTTTTTTATTAAAAGATACAAAACACTTTGGCAAAAATATATTGAATCTGAATCATATAATACTTATTATTAGACTCTGATTTTGATTGAGGAGTGCTGTAGTGTTTCAATATGTTCCTGATGTGCTGTTTCTGGATCTGGATCCAAAAATAATTTATCAACTCCATTCTTTTTTGTTTTTGGTAATGAAAATGAATCATTTTCATTACATAGGTACAACAGCATTGTATTCAAGTATTCTGAAAGTTGTGGTCCAGTATAAACACATGTTGGGATATGTAACATGGTTTCCTTGATTATTATTGGTTTCTCAATTTGAAGGATTATTTGAATTTGCTTCATAATCTAACTTTATTAACTGGTGATAAAACTAACTTTTGGGTCATACATACAAGTTGAAGAACCTGGGTAAAGTCCATTTAATCCAGGAATCTTCTACCCATCTTTGGAGATGCTTTGAAATCAGAAAAAAATATGTAAGACGGCAGTCTTCCTTTATTTCACTGATGAAAAGTGCCTACAGATAAGTGTGGTCTCTCCGAATATAGAGATTGCTGCACAAATTTGCTTTGCAACTTAGGCAAAATTTGAATCTGAATTTTGTTAGACCTAAACAATCATTATCTGTCAATTTTACATTATTTACTCTAGATAGAAGCATGGTTCCTTATGTTCCCCAGAATCAATATATACACATTCAGGTTCATTTTCTGCCTTAAAATATTCGTATATCATGATTTATAGTGTAATAATTGAATATTGAAACAAAGAACAATTAAATGAAACAAGAACAATTAAATGAAAATTTTAGTTTATAATCTCATCATGCTGTAGATGGTTTGATAGTTGCAAGTTGGCTCATATGATTTTCAAATTTGTATTGGAGGCTTAGCTCCATAGGAAAAAAACTTCAACTATTTTATTTTTAATTAATATATATCATTAAATAATCATTGGATCAGATCTGCAGGTATGCTGCAGTTTAAATTTCTAGGTAATATATAGTGTTTACTGCATTGAACTATGTTCAATATGTCCTCTTTCTCCTGTATTAATGTCACACTTACGTTCAGCCCTTTCTATTGAGGTTAGATGTAAACAAGATCTACTTTTTTATTCTGACTTAGGTATTCATATTCAATAACAGATCAGTTTGTTAAGAAAAAATGTTTCCTTCCTGAAGCCCTTTTGTGTAGATGACTTTTTGAGACTGTGACCTCACAACATTGCAGGACTTATGTGGCGGTTAGAAATGTAAGCTGACCAAGAGAACCAAAGACATCTTTGCAGTGTTTCCTCTAGAACTAGAGTATACCCAGTTTTCCATTTGTATAAACTCCACTTGCTTCCTGGAATTTTCCTCCCTTTTTTCCACAGCCAGAATGTCATGGATTTATCTCCATTCCTCCCACTTTCCCCAGCCACTTGAAGTTTTATAAAAACTTTTTTTTTTGTGAAATGAAAACATAATGAAGGAAGAACAAAGCTGGGGTGCTAGGTCGCTCCTGGTTTTTGTGACCTTCCCAGGTAAACTGGAAGGAATACTATTGTTATTTAAAGATTGGAGGATACTTGCCTAAAGTGTCAAAATGTTGCAAAGATAAGAGACACAAGATTAGTGTCTATCTGGAAGTGATAGTCATTCTCCAAAGGGATGGACAGTAGATTCTGAAACCTTCTTCCACACAATAACTTTCACAGAAGGGTACAGGTAGGTCTCTCTGCTCACACTTTTGTGAAAATTCAAGGCACTGGAACAAATTCAGACAACTACTTTGCAACCTGAAATCCAAATAACTCCTCCCACATCAAAGCACATGTGTTAAAAATAAATTCTGTTATACATCAGACTCTAAACCCTGACTTCATTGCTTGCTCTGTGAGATCACATGAAACAAGCCATTTCATCATCCTGCAATAGTAGAAAAAGATGTAGACATGCAGAGATAACTGTGTCTGTATTCCCAGCCCCTATTCAATTCAAACTAAAATTAAAAAGTAATTACTGGCTAATATTTGGTTTAGATTCACTTCCCTAAGGAATATTACCAAAGGGTGGGGGTGGGGTGAAGCTTCAATGATTGAACAAGTATGAAACTAATAACTGGAATGCAGAAATAACTATCTCTTTTCAGAAGATTTCCTCAAAATATTTAGATGCCTTGATTTAAGTGTGTACTTTATATTTCTGTGAAATTTACAAAATCATTTTTAAACCAACAATTCAATAGTTCTTTTCAGTTCTATTAATATCTATCACTATTTGCTATGTCTCTTAAAGAAAATATTTAGGACATTATATGCCCCTTCAAAATTCTGTCTCCTTTTCAGTCTCAATCAAGTCCAATTTTCCTTGTTTAAGATGTGTTCCTGCAAAACTTAATTAGTTTTATGTCAACTTAATAACTATGGAGGAAATATATGGGAAGCATTAACTTTCTGTGGCTTGTTCAACTAGCCCTGTGAGTCTATAATTTTAACTCAAAGATGATTGCCTACTTGCAAATAAAAGTTTAAATTTTGCTAAATAGTACTCTGAAATAGAGCTTGCTAAGCTTACTCTCTATTGCTAAGACAGGTGCCAACATAGTTTTAACTTCATGCATCATTAGACCTCATTGCCTTGGTCTTTTCCTGTATTCTTAGTGTTTGAGATATCAGTTCATGAGCATATGGCTCTCACACCCATTTTACTCACTTAACGTTGCTTGAACACTCCTTTTTATTGAGCTGCTGCTTTCATTTTTCAGAAAAATCCATTTTGTTGGACACTCAGACATTATTCCTTTTTAAAATTATTATTGGTAGACATTTTAAAGAATAAACAGACCCAAAAATGAAACAATAGAGAAAAGTACAAATAAATTAGATTAAATTTACAGATTAAAATACCATCAATAATTATATTTACAATACATTATATAATAATGAATAACTTAACATATTATGGACATGATTCCTAATGGTTCAATAGTGGCCCTTTATGAACTTGGAATCATGCCAATAGTACTATAAGGTATGCCCATTATTACTTGAAGATTTTTCTAGAACATTTCTAGAAAAGTTAATGTACCATCTTTTGCAGAATTTTTTGCTTGATTTGAGATTGAGTTGAAATTGGAAGAAAAGATACTTATAGTTTTTTCCCCAACTGCAGTATTATTCTGCTATTAGCTGATACCCTAAGCCTTATGCAGATTCCAAAGTTATATATGACTATCCAAGAAGTAGCCATTAAATTTTGAGTTAAATACAAATAATTTAATTAATTTTCACTTAAATTAATTTAAAGTAAATACACCTTTTGCCCTGGTCCTGTCTATATTTTGACATGTCCTTAATTTAAAAAGGGGCACATTATCTTTTTTCCTAAAGGGAAACATAGGTCAATTCAAATGAAATAATACCGAATACAGAAAACATGTATAACATGTATAATATTTAAGTAGCTTAATTTATGTTAGTGGGAAAGATTTAAAACGAACATGTCTTTTCCCTTCCCTCATCAAGAATTAATCTTTCTTTATGGCTAATTGAAATAGTGAAAAGGACTGACGCCTGATCAGAGATCATAGCATTAATCATCTTTTAATCCATCCCATTGAAATTAATGGGATGCCACTCATTTAACTCTGACCTGGAGTTAGAGTTAGTTCTTAAAAATAAGTTAATTTGAAAGAGCTGGCCCAAGGAGGCAGAAGGTAAGTTGATTAATTCATTTTAGGAATCCTTCCACCTATTTGAAGTGCAAAAATCTAAGAGCTGATTGTTTTGTTTTTAACCTGGAATTCCCTAAACAGTCTAGAGAAATTAGAAATCAATGTAAGAATTATTGAATGCATTCCATTAAACATAATGGAATATGAATAAAACAGGTACACTGTTATTGTTATGTCAGAATATTTGTAATTTCTTTAAAATCTTACCTGTTATGTAGCCTTTTTGTAATCTAAATACGGCCACTTGTTTGAAGAGAGCGCTAACAGGCTCTTTTCAAACAAAGATAGCCTACAGTCTCACTTAAAATGATAATTTTCTGGATTAGTAACATTGTGACCATACTGAAGAAGACCAAATCAAGGCAAAATGGGACTTCTTTATCTCTGATCTTTATACTGAATTAGGTATATGTAGCAAGTACATTATTTTTACTCCTACATCATAAGCTGTATCTGTCAAAATATCTTCTTTTATCCAAATGTTCAAAAATCTAATTGACTTTGCATCTGATTATCCCACTTAGTGTGAGGTTGACTTTATCCATTAAATGGAAATAAAAATAATACTTATGGAATTAGCACATAATCAAAAACTAGGAAAAACTGCTTTAATTAGACAGTATACTGATCTCAGATTCATGCTGCGTGAAGCAAATTTCTTTATCCTGGGAAAATGATTGACATTATAATAGTTTGCAAAATTGACTTGCATACAGTTACTGATGTCACTATACTTAGACACAAATAAACTTGCATAGGATTGGGTTAATTTATATAGCTTTCTTGAGCATGTGGCATTTGTAATAATTTTCCCGTACCATATTTTGAATATTAAAATGCAAAGAACAAGTAAGAGAATTTGAATGTATTTATAAAGGGAATTTATATTTTCTATCAACAGGATATAATGTGAATTAACCAAAAAAGAAGGAAAAAAATTAATAAATTATTTTCACAGAGTATCTTGCTAACATGTGAATTTGGTAATAAGAAATCAATTCAGAATAATGAATTATACAGGATTTTCTATACGTATTTGTGTTTTTATTTGTAAGTTTTAATTTTAAAAAATAGAAACAGAAAAGCTTCAAATTTGTGGCTCTTGAAAGTGAGTTCCAGTTAATACAGTGGGGCTTCCTTTCATTGATATGATTGTGATTATAGTCATATTCCATTTGGGGGGGGGGTGGATTTGCAAAAAGAAGGATACAAATCGGATTCATTAGGTACAGTAGGTGGATGCCTGGTGTGAAACAGTATGCTTATTACTATAACTGTCAATTCATTTAACTTCCTGAGAAAGAAACTATGACTAAATATGCTCCCTTTTTTCTATAGAAAAGTTCCATATAGATGTGTTAACACTGCAGAGGAGGAAATGAATTAATCTTAATTATAAACTTTGTTTCTTGTACATCTTGATAATCTTGGAGAGAAAACTTACTTAATGGAAATTTGAGAAAGACAGACTACTATGTTTCTCAGTTTTTGTTTCTAGAAAGGACTTTTTTGTTAGTTATTATTTGTAGTATGCTGGAGAGGAAATTAAAAATAGAATTAAAATGGTTCTAAAGTAGAATCTTTCATAGGGATTGAGAGGTCTACTTTATTAAATTCCAGTAATAAAGTTAATTATCAGCTGCTAGTAGAGATATTGAATACTTTTAATTAAAGACAGTTTTCAATTTTGGACAAAGGTTTCCAGCGCATTCATCCATAAGAATCTGTATTTAGTTTGGCAAAATTGTCTAAGTGTAGGACTGCCCAAACTTATCAATGCATGTCTGGGTCTATATGGATAGATGGAGCCATTAAAATAATAAAAGCTTGGGATTTTATTTTATTTTATTTTTCTTTCAAATCAGTTTTGATTCCTGACAACTACCTGACTAGTCCTTGCAGTTTGCTTGGCAAGGTTTTCCAGAAGTGTTTTGCCATTACCTCCTTCTTAGGAGAATGACTGACTCTTAGGCTGGTTTTGTGCCTAAGACAGGGCTAAAGCTCACAGTATCCCGGTTTCTAGCCTTAACTATTACAGCAAACTGTAATGTAAGAGCCCAAATGCTTCTCATGTATTATTATTATTATTATCAAGATATGATCCCAATCTTTGCTCTTTGTTCTCCAGAAGAGATCGGCCCTTCTACAAATCAGAGAGAACAAACTGAGAAGGCTGGAAGCTCTTGCCCCTGTTCTTCTCTGCTGCCAAAAATGCTGCAATTTAATTTTTCTGCTGATGCTCTTTATCATGCAGTTGCTGCCATTGAGCAAAATATCTTGGGGTGGCAGGGCAAATGTGTTACTTTTTAAAACTGCCAGTGGGCTGCCCAAAGCCACATGGTAGACTGCATGTTGTATAGACCTGCTTTAAACCAACATTTTGAAGATCCCATCGCTGTTTGAGTGCTGTAGCAACTCCCTCAGCAGGAAATGACCAAAGGTTTCCCAGAATAGCTGATGAATATTGACATCTTGTTCTGAGGAGTTTTTACTCAAATCAAAACTTTGGGACCAGGTAATAAGACTGGTGTTCTTTGTTTGAAACAGTGCCAGCACTATAAGTTAGAAGACTGTAGTGTGTGATAATTCTTCTGCTGGTAGATTGACAAGTAAATGCCCTTCATGATTCTTCTCAATGCATTACCCATTAATCCTGGTTTGGGGAACAGGCAATACAGCTGAGGACTTCCTTCTATTCCCAGATAATTGGCTAACCTTTTGTTGGATATATAATAAGGGTAAACACATCATTTGCTGCCTCATATTTTCCCTGTCATCTATTTTACAGGTAATCCTCAATTTATGATCATAATTGAGCCTGGCAATTATGGTTGCAAGTCATGACAATTGAAAAGCAGATCGCCACATGATTAGATCTGATTTTTTACAATCTTTTTTTGCAATGGTTGTTAAGCAAATGTGGAAATCATTAAGCAAATGCAGTGGTTCCTAAATGATCAAACCCATTTTTGTTACTGGGCAATTTTTACCAGAAACCATAAGTAAATGTCAGTTTCTGACATAAATCATAATCATGAGACTGCAAGGCACTGCAAACAGCCATAAATGTGGGCCGGTTGCCAAATGCCCAAAATGCAGTCATGTGATCATAGGAGGATACATCAGAATGGGTTCAAAAATGGGTTGTATGGGTTGTATGTCTCTTTTGGGGAGATTCATCATAATTTTAAAAGGTCATTGTCATAAGTTGAGGACTACCTGTAAAAAACAAAAACTAGAATGCTGCAAAGTGCCTGTTTCCCATTCTTTAAAAAACTATTACCATATACACAATTTAGACAATTTAAATGATGTCAGTCTGGAAAAGGTAATAAAAATAATTTGGAATGACATTGAAATCTTCAGCAAGCAGAAAATGAGGTGGATCTTCTGGCAAATAGCCAGAAAGCAAATAGCCTTTACAAAATTGTGATGTTTCTTGCAGCAACAAGTAGTGATCACTTGAAGTTGAAATTTCAGTAAGCCTAGGCCACACGAATCTTTTTCAAGTTTATTAAGATGGCTGATGCCGTTCTATACAACGACTGAGTTCACAGAGTGATATGCTTTGATGGTAAAGATACTGCATCGTAAAATACCTTTGATATCTGTACCAAGTTTTCTTGCCCAGAATGGTTTGCTCTGAAGAAAATTTTTTTAAATCAACATATTGACCACAATTGCTAATAAAACAGAGGAAAAAAAACACAAAAGAAAATAGAGGGGAACTGTTTTATTTCCTGCTATATGAAGTTAAAGCAAGGGTGTCAAACTTGTGGTGACACGTTGTCATCATGTGACATATTGCAACTTTTTACCCTTTGCTAAACCAGGGGTGGGCATGGCCAGAGCATGACACATTTGGCCCCTGGGCTGCAGGTTTGACACCGTTGAAGTAAAGGAATATAAGTCAATCATATTCTCAATATCCTATAATCCATAAATACACTTGCTTAATACTTTCTTACACTAGCTGGCTCTCATCAACTCTTAGGGCAGTGAATTCCATATGAAGCTTAATGATATATATCACAGTTTTTCCTTTTATCCATTTAGAGTTTGTACTGGGTGACAATTTGTATTGGACAAGTTTTAACAGTTTTGCATAGCCATACTCTAATTAAACTCATGGTGTACCTTTTTGTTTAAATGGGTCCCACTAGATATCACACAATGTTTGCTATAAGTTTTTAAAAGAATGATTTTTAAAAAGAATATTTTTGAAAAATAAGAAATGATAGCAGTAGATTCTTCCAACTTCAGATAAACTCGAAATAGTTCCATGAGTGGAACATAATAATTTATTTGTTAAGTTGATAAAATTTCAAATTTCTAGATATAAATTTAGAGGGGCTTTTTTTCTTCTGAAAGATTGTTATTAATTGCCTTTTTCCAGAGTCTTTACTCTCTCTCTTTTCCTATATGCCATATAGTGTTCTGTGAATAACGTTAAGGAAGCCAAGTTTCCTCCAAATAATTCCCATGATTGGCACTCATTCTGATGTAACTGGCTATGAACTACTGGAATATTTTCAAGGGTACCAAACTGGAGAAGGCCTGGTGACAATTTGTGCATCTGAGTTCTGGTTTGGGTATGATAAATTGTGTAAAGTTCCTTCACAAGTGGTCAGCATGCATTTCTACAATGTGAACTATATCTTTGCAATGCATTCCCATTTTTCTAAGAGGCAAAACCATCAGTGTAGTAGGAAGAATATAAAAATATTAGACTGTTTTAAGGCAAATTAAAAGAAACAGGCAAATTAAAAGAAACAGGCAAATATCATGAAGTTTACATAGTCATCATTTTTATGGCGATCAGGTGCTGTGATGCTTAAATCAGCCTTTCCCCTTTTGTAACTTATTTGCTTTACAGTAGTAAAGCAATGTTTTGTGATCTTTGAAATAAAGGTATTGTTGTAAAGTGGACTTTTATTTTCTCTTCACTCTCCACATATCATATGTTTCTTTTTCTTTGAAGGGTAAAATGAAGTCATCTTTTCACATTTGAGTTAAGGATAATCTAAAGATAATTGTTACTCTCTTAAATGGTTAGAGATCATATCTGCTTTGTTAGAGTATTATCTAGGTAGGCAGGGTTGACAAACTGATTGTAATACACATTTATGTAGGAGGAATTCCTATTATCTTTAATGAAGCTTACAAACTATAGATTTGCAAATAAGCTCCACTGAAAATGGAGAATTCACAAAAATGCAGTGCAAATTGTGTTTAAATTAAGGTAACAGAATTCAATGTTCCAAATGATTTGGATGGAGGACCATATTATTCCAATCTTTAAATATACTGAGAAATTCAAGGAATGTTTTCTTGACATCGATTGGGAACTTATATAGCAACAAAACTAAAACTACTATTGAAGCTACAGCTTATACTGGTTGAATTCAACTGGGATACATATATGAAACATAAGTTGCTGCAAAAATAGAGTATTTTGTGTATGAAGTATTCTTATTGTGTGATACTCCCTCCCCTGGATAATAATGTTACATCTTAGGATCAAATAGATTTTGATGTTTTCTTTGTTCTTAACTAGGATTGGGTCAGAATCTTGGTACGAAGTCTAGGAAATTTTAGCCTTTGGTCACTGCCTAGATACCAATGTCTATGATAGAGTATATGCCCTACTCCTCAATAAATAGAAGATATGATCTGGATCAAAACTACTAATAGAATAAATGTTTCAAATCTCATTTTTGGGGGATCCCAGTTTAGTCAGAGAGCTGAACTGCAGGATTGAGTGACAAAAATCTAGCATTTTTACTACTCCAGGATTTTAAAACGACATACATTTTACAATTATGTGTTTCCTTTATGGGAAAGATGTGCATGTCTGAAATTTGTTGTATAATGTGAGAAACAAAATTTGAGATATTCAGTTCCAGCTTCATATATTGCAGTTTTGCCTGTGGAATTTTTAAATACATTTGTATCCTATTCTTAAATGTAATAACAAGAATTATCAGAAAGATAATTCTTATAGAACAATAACAAAATCATTATTTATCTGTAGCACAAGAAGGAAAACAATAATGTTGAAGCAATGGATCTTTTCTGTTTATATACAGCTTAATTGATGTACATTTATAAAAAGACATGATATCATTTCAGATGTCAGAAGATTCTGGAAAAACATAATTTGGTTACCAGGAAAATCTAGTTTTTTAAGATAATTGACATTTATATGTAATAAATATAGATATATGTACTTTAAAAATAAAAAAAACTATATTACCAAAGATGAACTGTTTTAAGTTTCTTGACTTCAGTATAAGGGTATTGCATATTTACAACTTTCCCATGGACATCAAGGTCCTTTGATAGAATGGTAGCTTTGCTAATACCGTGATAATGAGAGCTATTTCCTTCTGTTTGCTTGCTAGTTTATTTATTACAAGACGGGTGTAGTGAAGTGAAATCTGCACAAACAAAGCTGGTTTCATATGCACAAATGTGATGGCTCATGTGATGCACATACTGTATATATGTATACGTCCACAATTGATCCCAAAATGTATGTTGCTAAATGAGAAATTTGTTAAGTGAGTTTTGTCCCATTTTATGACTTTTCTTGCCACATATGTTAAGTGAATCACTGCAGTTGTTAAATTAGTAACACGGTTGTTAAGTGAATCTGGTTTCCCCATTGACTTTGCTTTTCAGAAGATCACAAAATCTGATCACATGATCCCTGGATATTGCAAGTGTCATAAATATGAACCAGTTGTCAAGCATTGAAATGTAAATCATGTGACCATGGGGATGCTGCAAAGTTGTAAGTGTGAAAAATGGTCATAAGTCACTTTTTTCAGTGCTGTTGTAACTTCACTAAATGAACTATTGTAAGCTGAAGACTACCTATAACTAATATATACTATAAGCAACATATACAGAAGGTCACTGATGATAATGTGGACTTTCATAAAATGAACTCATTCAGAATTCTGGTCAAATGTATGCTAGAAGAACCAGATCTTTCTGAAGTCTATCAAAAGTCTGGAACAATAATAAAGAAAGCATATCTGCATCATTGTTATATCTAAATATATCAATCCTTTATGCTAGTGAAAATATTATGGATAGAAGCAAAGTAGAAGACTAGAATGGAAATGTGAACATTTTACATTTGTTGTTAAACAGTTTAACTTATATTGAATTAATCACTTACAAGTGCCTAATGTTAAATGTATTATAGCCCCATAGTTACCCATATGGATATCTTATGGCATTAATATAACATATATACCATACCACATGAACAGAGCTGTTCATGTGAATCTTTTCATATGCGGCTAGTCCTATCATTAAGGACAATGAGGAGCTGGCTTGTTGCTCTACATAAGGCTCCTGTCCTCAGCAGATAGAGAGTACTGTTTTGTTGCTGATAGTGAAGTATGCAAGTTTTTATGCATCCTCATCTCTTTTACTTACAGGTTCTGTGGTATTTAAATCAGGTCAAGACTCCTTTTCAAGCCATGGAGTAGTCAGTTCTTCATTTTTCCAGGAGTGCCATCTATATGTAGGAAGTCAATCGGATTAACTTTCAGCAAGAAAAGAACTCACACGTTTTCCCCTTCTGAATTCTGTATAGATATTTGCCAGATAAATGTTTGCTAAATATTCGCCAGTGCCTAAGAGAAATGTGTGTTAAAAGTATCTAAACCTTATACAATGTAAGAGTGGAAAATCCATAATAGATTCAGAAGTATTTCTCTGAACAAAAGAGTGACAATTAAGTAAAATTGAAGTAGAAAATTGAGATTGGTCTGTCTCAGATCTAAAGGTCTATATAATTCTTGTATCATTTCTTCTTTAAAGGAATTCTGAGCTGTATTTTATTATTAATTTTATTCATTAAAAAAGTGACCCCAGTATTGTGAATTTTAGCATGAGACACTTAACAAAATAATTCAACATAATTGAAAATAATTTAATTAAATTTAAAAATACCAAATAATTATCATCACTATGTTATCATTTTTAATAAAAAAGTAAAAATGCTAAAAGCAGCACTCAGGAATGATTGACCTCAATTCAAAACTTGATTATTTAGATATCAATTATTCAGTTCAAGGGGAGAACATTCTTTGTTCAGGTACTACATATTCCAAACCATTTAGGATTTTAAATGTCTTGAACAAAGGCAAAGGTTTCTGTGATAAATCTATCAAGTTAGTCTTCCCAACATCCAGATCCAACAACTCAGAGCTGCATAACATTTGACTCACCAAACCAAATACAGCCCATCAACCATATTTTTGGCTTACTGGAACTTGACAACACTTTTCTTTTGTAATCTAAGGAAAATAAAGATTTCATGTTTTTGGTTCAGCTTCATAAGTCCCAAACTAGCCAATTGAAGAAAACAGCATTCTATTAGAAATTATTTGTATACTGTTCTTCAAAGATAGTTTCTAAAGTTTCTGTGATAAATCTATCAAGTTACGATTTTGTAGGTGTTTGAAAATATTTACTGGATAAAGCCTTTACTGGTTTAAAGGTGTAGAGGCCAAGGGAACCTGATCTGAACTGAGTTTCTGAAGAGGCTACCTGCGTTACTGAATGGTTCATTCTTGAACTCATGTGTGCTAAGAATACCTGATTTATTTGATTTATTTTTTTGCCAAAGAGCCAGCAGATGTCTGTCCAGACTCTAGAGAACTCAGACCTCTAGCCTTAAGCTCCAAGGCCAGAGCTAGGCTTTATTTCTGCCTCACTACCTTGGGCATGCTTCTCCCTGGTGTTTGTGACCACTTTGCAACTTTATTCTTTGGAACATTACATGTTGTAACAGAAGGGCAAGCAGCTTCTCACTATTTGTTGCATATCTGTGGAGTCAAGCCATCTGTCAGTAAAACAGAAAAACCTAAGTTCCTTTTCTCTCCAGGGTTCAGTTTGCTATTTTGGGGAGGGCTTCCATTCCCCATGTGGAAGAAAGCTGGTGTGGTTTGAAGCAAAGATGGTTGAAAAAGAGAGGGGCAAAAGACTGAAACTGCTGTTTTGCCCATCTGCCACTGCTTGAGGTGTATTCATTATTAATGGAGGTAGTAGCGGTTGCTGTTCAGATATGCAGGCCTGCCTGGGTAAATGAGACATTCTTCAGCAAATTGCTTCAGTTTTTGATTGCTGATTGTACGCGTGTCACCAAGCTGACTCAAGGTTCATCGATGCATGCTCAGTAAATTAGAAAGAACATAACTATGGATCAGCCAAGAGAATGAATTCTTTGCCTACAATGACCCAGGGCCATTTAATTTTCTGCTTAATTTTGTTGCAGTCAGTTTGCATTTTGGGTTATTATGCAGTAGGAAATTAACAATAAATAACAAATTTGGTCCTCCTGTGCTTGTAATGATATTTTTATAAATCTTTGTAAGGTTCTTTTTAAAAGGATCAAGGTCTGCACCAGGCTGATACCCCACAAATATGCAGGATAGGAAAGAAAGGGGGGGAAGCATTAGTCCTGGCAGATAATCTCATAGTTAAATAGCAACTCCCTTCTCTTTCTGTTCTTTCAGCTCTCTCCTGTGATTTTATATTTTACCTTAAGCTTAAGGTTTTTCTTTTTCTCTTTTTTTCCAGATAATTTGAGGAAAATGGAAACAGATGAGGCTCAAGATATGTCCCAAGTTTCTGGTGAGATGGGATATATAAAGATTATGATTTTTTAAAAAGTGGGGAATTCCCATCCAACTTCAAATTTGTTTGGTTCTCTACAAGATCATAGTACTGTTGTTATTGTCAGGACAGGTGTTTCAATTTTTTGTAACGACTGTATGCAGATCAGGATATCATTAATGTTTACCATTTCATATCAAACCTAGTAATGGGGGTGTGTGAAAAAGGAGAAATATACCTGTTGGTATGCATAGATCTTCCTTTCTCTCATAGAACAATGAGCCTGTGTGACACATTTTAAATTCAAAACCAGACACGTTACAGATTTTTTATATGAAACACAGCAAATATAAACCTGAGAAATAATTCTTACTTTATCTATAAAGTACTATCAGTATTTTTCTAAACTTAATGATCTTTAGTTTTATAATTAGTCTAAGACTGATTAGGTTTCCTTACTTAGATTTCCTTAGGCTTGAATTTTCATTTTTATGCAGTGAAATTGGCTTACACATTCTTTGTATGTGAAAGTGATTTATTGCATTTGGAAA
>JANHFJ010006671.1:0-10413 GCA_032468195.1 Cerberus rynchops | reverse complement strand
CATTGGTCACACTTTTGGGTGGTCTCTAATGGGAACGGGATGGGGGTAGTGCATCCATCATTGCTTTAGTTTACCTCTTGGTGGCTTTTGATACCATTGACCATGTATCCTTCTGGAGCGGCTTCAGGTGTTGGGAATGGAGAGCTCTGTGCTATCTTTGTTCACTTCCTTCCTCTGCGGCCACTCTCAGTTGGTGTTAATAGGAGGCGAGATATCCAGCCCTTGCCCACTGCTTTGCAGGGTCCTGCAGGGCTAGGTATTCTCTCTACTCCTATTCAACATCTACATGAAGCCTTTGGGTGAGATCATCATGTACTGAGATATCATCAATATGCTGATGATACTCAGCTGTATATCTGTGGTGATTTAAGTGATGCTTCCCTCTTGCAGTGCCTGGAAGCTGTTAGGGGCTGGATAGGAAGCAGCAGATTGAAATTGAACCCTGGCAGAACCAAGTGGGGTTCTTTGGTCCATGGAGAATTGCCACCTTTGGTCTTGGATTGGGGTGGCACTGGCCAACAGATCCAGTGTGTAGTCTGAAGGTTCTCCTGGGCTCACAACTCCTGCTCCTGCTCATGGTCAGGAGGACCTTTGCACAACTGCAGGTTGTACACCAGTTATGCCCTTTCCTGGACCAACAATCCCTACTTAACAATCACTCATGCCCTAGTCACCTTCCTTCTTGATTATTGTAATATATTCTACATGGAGATGCCCTTGAAAAGCATCCAGAAGCTCCAGTTGGGAGAGCGGGTGGTATATAAATTTTGAAAATAAATAAATAAATAAATAAGTTGGTGCAAGATGCATCAGCCTGAATCGTTTTGTGCAGAGCTTGTTGTGCACATGTTTCATCTCATGTGGGAGTTGCGTTGGTTGTCAATTTGCTTCTAGGTGCAATCCAAGGTGCTGGTTGTCACATTTAAAGCTCTTCATGGCTAGGGACCAGGTTATTTGAGGGACCATCTCTTGCTGGCCATATGTATTCTAACCCCCTAGATCAGGGAGGCAAAGAATGTTGCAGGTTCCATCCCCTAAGAATATTCACATGGCAAGACCCAGAATAAGGGCCTTCTCTGTGGTGGCTCCCCCCGTCTGGAATATCATCCTTCCAGAAATTAGATAACCCCCACTCTAACACTCTTTTGGAAGGCCCTGAAGATGTAGTTGTACCAGCAAATCTGGGGAACCCAGAGCAGGATGGAGCCCATGAAATGGCTGGTTTGAATATATGTTAAGTGGGGGTTTATTTTATTATTTTAATTATTTTATTATTTTTATTTCTTTCATATTGTGTTTTTATGTTCTGTAAACTACCTTGGGACGTCATGTACAAATAGGCAGAAATACACATTTTCTAAATAAATAAATGAATAAATTTACCTCCAGAAATTGCAGGTAGTCCTGCAAGAACAGACTGAACAACTATTGTCTGAAATGGTATGAGGGTTTCTTATCTGAGAAGGGAGTTGGATTACAAGACTTTCAAGGTCCCTTCCAACTCTCAATAGATCAATAGATCTATTTATTTATCTCTCAATAAATCAATACATAAAAACATGTTTGAGAATAAAAATAGATGCTATGATTTGTAATTTGTTCAAAAGATAAAATCAAAAACCAATTGTTTGAAACACAGAATTTATGTAGCATTTTAGTTCCCTGTGGCAATTCATAGCACAAACAAAGGAACGATCATACAAATTCTTATCATAAGGCAGGACTAAAAAATGGGGGGATAATAAAGGAAAGATAAGCAAACATATACAGTGGGCAGAGATTAAGGTTGAATTGCATTAATTGTTAATTAATTAATTGTATTAATTGTTAATTAACTTGAGCAGAACTCCACTGAAAACATAAATGTTGGGGAGGACTTCTTAAATACTTTATGGTAAGTATATGTCAAGCAGTTATCTTATTACTGCACAATCCAATCTGTATCTATAGAAATTCATTTAATTTAGTGGGGCTAGAGTGCAACTCTACATGTCTTCCCAGTTCCAAGAATGTGAATTTAAATGTATTAGTCCTACTTCTACAAGTGACTGTAGAATTGTAATCTTAGTTGTTTGCTTGTATAAAACCTCTGTGAAACAAAATTCCTCCTCCCTTCTTAGTATGTGTTAAGCGTGCAAAATTGATGCATCCTAAAACCAAGTAACACCATCAGCAGTGGAGAAATTTGCTGGTGATTATCACTGATCTCGAGGAAAGAAACAAACGGAAAAAAAAAAATCAGCTTTCCGTGCTGTGCAGGGGAGGAAAGAAAGATGGTTCTGGCTAAATGTGGAGATATGAGAGCGTGAGCTCTGATGTGTGGCTTTTTCAGCTCGGATAATGAGGCTGCTGATGTTATCTGCAGTGGGAGGAAGTCATTTTTATCTGTGAAGCACATCTCTCCCATTCTGATATGTGCTGTTTAGCTGAGGACTTCAAATTATCTAGCAGGATCTCTGGCTTAACAACAGCAACAAGTTCAGCTCAGGTATTTAGGACCTGACAAAAGGAAAGGGTCCTTTTAGCCAAAAAGGCTCAGAGAAACAATCTGCTTAACCATAGGATTGCTGGGCAGGAAGTTTGAGGGAGGACACACCTAGACTTGGTGGGCTGAATAAGAACAAGACTTTCCTGTAACTGTCTTTCACAAATATTGGAAGAGTCACATCTCTTATTTTCCAGATCAGTCTTAAAGAAAAGCTGTTATCACTGAAGCCAGTTTACTAAAGATATTGCTATTATTTCCAGACCGTTACCGGTAGTTACAAAATGAATTATTCAAAGAATAAGACTTTTTTGTTCAAAAATCATTGCTTTGAGTTCATAGGAACATTTACTGAAATTCTACATTTTTAAAAATAATCACAGAAGTTCCCAAAGCATGCAGTTTTAATAGAGATTAATCATTAAAGAGAGATACAGGGTTTATTTTAGGATAACATCGGAGAAATCAGGGGAAATGAGTAAAAAATAAAAGTTAAATTTAAAGAATGCTGGTGAACAAATTATACATTTCTGCTTTAATACCACAATGTGCCTGTCCTCAGAGTGCCAACCAACCTTTGGACAACTTCAAATCACATAGCTACACTATGCTTGCACAGACAGATTTGCTACTTCATCCAATTAATTGTTAGCAATAGTAAAATGCAAATAATATCTAAATGAAAAAAAAGTCTATTCTAAATGAATAGGAACAAATTTATTTAAAAATAATAACTTGCTCATATTCATTATTTAGAGAGGTCCCATATGTGTAACATCTCCATTCTGTCTGATCTCCTTACCTGAATGTGTCTTCAGTTTGACAGAGTAGGAGCTTTATATGGACACAAAACATTCAATCAATCCGTAATTTTTTTTGAGTCAATCAGTAAATATTTTCATATTCCCAAGGATTGAGAGACTGAAACTTTAACATAAATGTGAAGCCCATATAGGATTTATATTTTTGTCCCTGGAAGGAAGTTGTATATAGCTATAAATTTAATAGGTACAAACTTCTTTCAAATTGGATATAATATAGAAAACTGTTCAAAGGCAATCAAAAGATGATTCAATTTGTTGGGGCCACGATGCTGCTAAAGATTAACTTTTTCTGCCACTTTCATCTGTTCTAAAGCTGCTATTAGCTGTAACTGAATAACAAATTGCATCCTTCAAAAGCTTTCACCTTAATTTTATAGGATAGAGAGATTATATTAGCAGGATCTTTCTAAGATATTTCTATTTCTGTTCTGGTTTACATAAACAAGAACAAAACAGGAGAAAGGATATTGATTAAAAAAAATACATATAGCTACTCTTTTTCTCTATCTTGAGATACCTCTTTCTGCCTTTTTCACAGCAGAAAAATAGAATTACTCCTTAGTTCATATCCTTGGTCTCTGGAGATTCACCATAGGTTTCAGCAGTGACAGAGAATCATATTATAAGTATTGGTGTATATGAAAAAAGAAACAGCACTAACTTGAGTTGCATATTAATCATTCATGTTTATTATTTGTACATGATCTTCTCATCGTGCAGTAAAACTTTATCTTTGTCCTACTGTAAAGCATTTTTTTCACCCCACTTTTGTTCCTCAGCTCTCAAAGTTTTGCCTAATTGTTTGCCAGTAAAAAAAATAGAACCAGTATCTTGAGGAATATGACTATTCTATTAAAGAATAACACAACTTATTGCAGTTTGAGTTGCCCACATGTCAAAAGGGGATGGCAAAGATATCTTTTTTTTGTACTTTTCAACTATTGAAAGTTTCACCTATGCATTTATCACAAATGCTTTCAACACCACTGTAAGGGTAGCCATCATAATTCCCATAACTGTGAAGCATTAATTTCTTCTCTTTTCCCCCTGACAGTATTCATGACAGAGAAGTTTAGTAAGTCAACAGTTTTCCCATCATGTAGGTTTACATTTAAAATGGGATACATATATGCAAAATCATGCCTACAGTTGCCTCTCCCTCTTCTTTCCTGTAATTTATACATATAGCTTCACTGGTTTTGGAGAATACAGAGTCAGACATCATATACAGTACCATTCACGGTGGGTTACTTATCTAGCAATGTTTTAGGACAAAGCAGGGCCAGTTCTAACACAATACTGATTATGTGTGCGCAAATAGAGCACCCATATTTCTCTCTAGCTTGACCAGCTATAAAGGTTCCCAATTATAATGACAAATATTAATTTCATAAGCTGATGTGTTTGTTAAACTTGTATGCCACCCACTGTTGTCCAAAAAGCATAGAAATTAATTTAAGAAGTGTTAGCCTAAGAGGAGAAAGTTTTCGTGGCTTTGAAAATATTTTCCATTGTAATGGAAAATCAGAAATGAGGGAATAATCATTGATATTATCTAAATAAATCTAAATATTATCTAAATTTTGATTTAGAGATTCAGTAAAGATACTATAAATGAGATTCATGTATTGAAACAGAGATTTGATCCAAACCAACAAGTCAGATTAGAAAGCTTGCTTTGCAAGATTTATATACAGAAATATTCCAACTTTAGCTATTCAATCCATGATTCTTAAATTATTTGAACCAGAGGTGAAATTCAGCAGGTTCACTAGAACCGGTAGTAAATTTTCTAAGCAGTTCAGAGAACTGGTTGTTAGAAGAAATCTCCTTTGGTTTTTTTCTATTTTACAGGGTTAATCCTGTAAGGAAGGCAGGAAAACAATATTCTGATGTTTCTAGTTTAATCTTTATTACCCTGCTTATAGAAACTGACCACCAAGTCACATGAACCCCACAGTCATGGCCACCAAGTCACACTCACAGAACCGGTAGTAAAAAAACTCTGAATTTCCCCACTGATTTGAACCAACTACAAACTTTCCCAGTCTTAAATAATGCCATTACCTTCACATTGCGCACGCACACACAAACCCAAAAAATCAGTTTCTTGGCAGTAGCTGTTCAAAACTGGATTTTGACTCAAAAACAAGCAATTACAGATTGCTCCATTTCCTTCATGAGATGTCCTTCCCACTTGAGGATAATTATCACCAATTTAAGAAACAGTTTGGAGTAGACACAAATCTTGCACTGTTGTTAACCCTCCTACTACACAGTTTAACTTAGGTTTCATCATATCACCTCCCAACTCAAATTTATTTAACTTAGAAGGAAGGCGAAGCATTTGACTACCCAGCCTAAAGGTGGAAACAATTATCATGGACTTGTCAAACAAATTTTTTTAAAAAAATTATGATTGCAAAAAAAAGGATTTACAATATATGGAATGGAATATTTAAAATGTATAATCGTGAATGCTGGAAGCCATTTGGCTGAAACAGAATTAAGATCTATTACTCTTGTTATTTTCAAAATATAAAATTCAGATGTCATAACTTATACTTATTCTGAATCAAATTTATTTATTTATTCAATTTGTTTAATTCAGTTTTGGCATCTCCTGACTTCAGAATGACTCTGTAGCAAAATGTTAGTATTAGTTCTGATATAATTGAATTAGATAATGACTGAAGGTATAATCACAAGTTTTAATTGAATGAAGCATTCTTTGAACCTTGACTATTTGATCAAATTTGAATTATTGCTGACTCATTCTGGTCTTAATAATTGAAGCTTCAATGCATTCTCTCAATTTATCTCTACAACTCTGCTGCATCTATCTACTATCATGTCATGGACTTTATGATTATCATAATTGGAATTACTTATATTTCTAACATTATTTGATTTGTCCAATTGAAGCAAGAAAATAAATTCACATTTATTTTTTTGAATAATTGCAGTAAGAATTCTTCACAGGATAATCTGGTCTACCTTGACTGCAATTCTGTCTTACTCAAATCAGAGATAATTCTCTGTAATTTAACTTTTCTTGCTTGTGATTGGATCTAGAGTTATTACCGGTAATTTCATTTCTACTAAAATTAATAGTTATTAGTTGTTAATTGTTAATTTCAGCACATCTTCAATAAGTTTGAATGTTTGAATTCAGCACATAATCAAGCAGCCCCTCTTATAGCAATACATAATTTCCTTTTCATCCTCACTTGTTATGAATGCAGATCCTCATAAAGAATAGGGAGATTATAGTTCAATTTTACTGTTATCCACTCAGAAGCAAGCCCTATGTAAGTATGTAAATTATTGGAATTTGGGACCACTATATATAGGCCACCAAACAAATAGAGGAAATCAATAAACTTTTTTTGTTGTAATATTTTTTTTTATTTTTATATACATCAAAATCATATATGAACAGTGCGGTATCTGGGTGTTGTTCATTTTGATCCAAAAGAAATAGTAATATTAAAAATATTTAGTATATTAATCATACTTATGTATTAATAGTGTTATTATACATACACATTAGAAAAATAACCTTCATTATTTAGTTGTTCAGTGTTTTAGTACACCATTCTATTGACATTAACAATATTACTTAAACATATATAGTGACACCATCTTTTAACTGCTAGTCATTACATCTGGCTATTGCTTTTAGTATATTGTATGAAAATATGCATAATAATATTCCGTTTTATCTTATTTCTACCTCTAGTCTAGCTCTTAATAATTATTTCTACTTCTAGTCTAGTTCTTATTTTATATAAAAAGCAATTTCTTTCTAACTATCATCTCTTGCCCACTTTAGTATTTGAATTCTTATTTGTTTTTTGACTTGCCTCCCATACTCCTCCCTTGAGTCTTTATCTACATCTTTTCTATTTAACTCACATCTTTCTACCATCCCTACTATCTTTTGTTGCCAAGCCTCCAAAGGATCTGCCCAAGCCCCTATCCCAATTTTTGATCTCTTGATATGTATTTCCCCTGATTTGTTTCATAAGTCTTTATTGTCTTATCCTTCTTCTCTTCTTGTTTTATTTGCTTAATTGTCTGTTTTGATCTTTTATGTATCTCCTCTATTTCCTGTATTTTATTATCTGTATTCATTGTCCCTTTCTGAACATTTTCTAGTTTCCCCACTATATCATGTAATAAACTCCTCATCTTTTCATCATTTCTTGTCATCATATCATAAGTGTTTTGGAACATTAACACCATTTCTTTTTGAAATTCAGTCATTTTCCCCTGATGCAACATCTTATTTTATTTTGATAGGCCCAAAATTGCTCTATAATCTCGCAGTGGACCATCACCACCCCAAAATATTATAAATCTTTGACCTCTGACCATTTACTTGATCCTAACATTGCTTCTCAGGGAATAAAATAATCATGTTTCTTTATGTCCCATATTTAGTCAGTTAGTTACATTTAAGTAATCCAGGAAGATATCCAAGTGTCTCTTTAAATCCAGTCTGTAGTTTCAGTCAAAAGCCCTAGTATTTAGAAACAAGCTCTCGCAGTTAAAGTTCCAATAGCCATGAAGTAGCCAGATTTAGAACAGTAGATAGCACAGAAGTCCTCCAGATATTATATTTTCCACTTTCTTTTTCTTATCAGAACTTTTCCAGGGTTAGGAGTATAATACATGTTCCAGTCACCTAGATGGTGCCTTCAGCAGCTTAGATTTCCAGCGTTGCATAAAATCTAACAATTATTACCAATAATTCATAGTCAAGAATGTAATTCCAGCATTTTAAAATGCCTTCCCAAGATATTGCCAATAAAGTTTAAAAATCAAATTCTTCCATATTTTTGAGATTTTGTGCTCTACCTTTAATTCCTTTTCTTTTCAGGGCTGCAGTTTTTTTCTTTTCTATAGTAATTTGCCACGTTAACAAATATTTCAAAGAGTCTCTTTTGTAAGGTCTATTCTCTTAGGAGTTAGATTCCAGGTGAAAAAGAGAATCATCTCACCCAGTTCCAGTCACTGCTCAATTACACTGCTCCAGCACATTCTTTGTTTCTTTGGCTGCCCTAGCTTCACAGCAGTCATAATGGCTGCCTCTCTTCCTTGTCATTGAATGGGAGAAACTAGACCTGAGTCCAGTAGGGGAGCCACCACTCCCTGCAATCTATAGGGCACCCCTTCTTTCTTTGTCACCCCTACAGGATGACTTTTGCCTCTTGGGGGGCCCTCCAATAAAGAAGAATTGGTGTGGGATCACGGAGCTGCATTCCCTGCATCCATATTGCCACGACATCAAACCGAAAGTGTTGCCTTTTCTTTTCACTTCTCCCAAATACATTTTCTCCAAAGCCTATTCTTTTTCAGAAGTAAAGGCTAGACTATCTTGGAATTGCTTCCAAGAAACAATTTTGCTTTGGGAAGGAAGAAAGCCAAGTTATAAATCTGCCAGATCTTGAAGGATAAAACAGCCTATAAAAATGTTAAGTAAACACCCAAGAATTCAGCTTCTTGGATGTACTTTATTGTTCCCTGCCTTGTAGTAAAAGCATTGCTTTGGGAGAAAAATCCTGATTCTACCACACGGACAGAGCCTCCTGACTAGCAGAAGGAACTCTGGGTGGTGAAGAAGAATAAAATAAACATTACAATTAAAACAAAAATTAGTTGTTACAAGAAAGCATCAGTAAGACTCTGATAAACCTGACAACCAGCAACTTGAATTGCACCTGGGAACCTACTAGGAGCCAGTGCAGTTCACACAACAATGGTGTTATGTGGATGCATCACAGTGGGTCTGCTATCATGTGTACTGCTGCACTCTGAACCAGATGCATCTTCCAAACATTCTTCAAGGGCAGCCCCATGTAAAGCACATTGCAATAGAGCAACCAATGCATGAGCATGCTGGGAGCATACTTGATTAAAAACAAAGCAAGCTGGACTTCTCCATGAAAACATCCACTGTTCAGCATGAGTCAACGGAGATGTTATTTTTTTGGCTTCTTAGTCATTCAGTTTCTATAGCAGACCATCCCAGATCAGTGATTGGTGGGGAACAATCATAAAATTAGTTAAAACTAAGTACAAGTGCAATTCAAAAAATAAAGCTTTAGTTTCCCCTTAGATTTAGACAAACATAGGATTGCTGTAAGGTGGCTGTTGGGCTTTGTTCATGCATGACACAGACCATAGAATATCTAAGCCCTGGCATTGTTATTTACCGTATGGATTCACAAGCAGTCTAGGAGTAAAACTAATTTAGCAGATTGTCCTTCACTATGTGCTTAAAATTAATTAATAATTATTCTTGTTCAGTCCTTTTATGTTCTCTGCTCTGCCATTAAACTTGTAGAAATATGCTTAATGAGAGGATAGTCTTCCTTGCTGGATTGTGAGAAGGTAGATTGGTTTATTAGAATAGTCCTTTGTGTCCTTTCAAAGTAGAGCTGCAGCAGATGAAGCCTGCCCCTTCATTTTCATAGATGGAGAGCACCTCGCCAATTAAAACCTTTTGCCATATGGAAACGTGCTCCTATGAACCTCCCACCATATGGAGAAGCTTAGTCATTCTGATGCACTACATTCCTTCCTTCATGCTCACAGCAGACAGATGTTTCTCCTCCATGGTTATCAGAAGAGAAGCCTGCATGAATTAAACCAGGCCACAGCTGATTCTAGTCTGGCATTGTGGGAAGACTCTTTGCGTACCAAATAGGGGTTGGTAGAAGATTTTGCCATTGGTTCTCTTTGTATTTCTATAAACATCCAGTACTCTCAATGGTCAGAGTAGATTTAATTCCATAAGTCTATTCCATCAGTTTATTCCATAAAAACTAACAAGCAACCTAGAACTAAGGAGAAATTTCCTGACAGTAAGAACAATCAACCAGTACAATGGCTTGCCTTCAGAAGATGCGGTACTCCATCCCTGGAGATTTTAAAGAAGAAATTGGACAACTATTTGTCTGAAATGATATAGAGGCTCCCGCTTGAGCAGGGGATTGGATTAGAAGACCTCCAAGGTCCATTCCAATGATGATGATGATGATGATGATGATGATGATGATGATGATGATGATGATGATGATGATGATGATGATGATG
>JANHFJ010006669.1:33192-45824 GCA_032468195.1 Cerberus rynchops | reverse complement strand
CATTCCCCCCAAAGACCAGATTTCCCGAGTGGCAAAAATGTTAGCTGATGAGTTTGGCACAGCATCAAATATTAAGTCTCGAGTGAATCGTCTTTCGGTCCTTGGCGCCATTACTTCTGTACAGCAACGGCTAAAACTATATAACAAAGGTAAAATGTCCTGTTAATTCCATTATAGATAAAATGATTCAAGCTTCAACAGTATTTAAGATTTTTTTTTTTTTTTAAAGTACCTCCGAATGGTCTGGTTGTTTATTGTGGAACAATTGTGACAGAAGAAGGAAAAGAGAAGAAAGTGAACATTGATTTTGAACCTTTCAAACCAATAAATACATCATTGTATTTGTGTGATAATAAATTTCATACAGAGGTAAGTTAATTTTTTTATTTTTCTCTAAAGTGAACTATGCAATCTACTGTTCATTTAAGAGCAAGAAAAGCTACTGAGCATGGGGATGTCTAGTCATGTATGAGAACATGACCATTTTCCTGAACATCATTTCCACAACTTCCAGATGAAAATGTGTTGACAATTGCATTTTCAAGGAGATGGGAGACAAAAAAATTATAGAACATGTGAACATAAATATAATCTGAGAACTGAATTGCACTGCATTTTGTTTTGCAAAGCAATACATGCTCACATACCACCCAAATGATTTAAATGGACTGTCAGTGAAATTTAGAAGTCAGATTGTGAATTTGCTAATAGCAATATCACTTAGACTTACATACCAGTTCCCAGTGCTTTATAGCCTTCTTTAAGTGGTTTACAGAGTCAGCCTATTGCCCCCAACAATCTTGGTACTCATTTTACTGACCTCAGAAGGATGGAAGGCTGAGTCCACCTTGAGCAGGTCAGGATCGAATTGCTGGCATTCAGCTGAATTAACCTGCAATATTGCATTCTATCCACTACGCCACCACAGCTAATCTTAGCCTTGCAGTATGTTACTTCGATTTTGTATATCGGGTGCTTATGTGATGCTTGCACACTCTTATTACTGAGCCTGTTATAAATCACTAACAGTTTTTAACTTGGTAAACAATGTGAGCCAAAAATTATACAGTGCAGAAGTTCATTTGAGGGTGTTGCTTTATGTGTCCATTTTGGAATTCTAAGGTTGGCACTGATATTATTAAAGCTATAGTATCAGACAGCTCAAATCATTTGAGCTTCATCCATCTTGAAGTATCTGTTTCTTGTTCACAAATGATGTATGAATTGTATTTGAATATTGCTTGTGATTTTTATTTAAGTGCAAAAGTGTACAATGATGGTAGTTTAAACTGCTCAAATAAATCTAATTTGTCAATTTAAAGAGTTTGGAGTATTTATGAGTATAAATGTATACTCCAAAAGTAAGTTTGGAATATAAAAATGATCAAAACATTCCTTCAGGAGAATATCTCTCTTGTCTGATTTGTTGTACATCAGCTGTTCAAACTCAGTTTCTGTCATGTTGACTTTTAGGCTCTTACAGCACTATTGTCAGATGATAGCAAATTCGGTTTCATTGTAATAGATGGTAGTGGTGCACTTTTTGGAACGCTTCAAGGAAACACCAGAGAGGTGCTGCACAAATTCACAGTGGATCTTCCAAAGAAACACGGTATTGTATTAAAAATAAGAGAGATTGATATGTTTCTAGAAAATAATTTTGGGAAAATAAAACTTGAAAGCAGTTCAGTGATATCTGAGAGGCTGTATCCTGAATAGTTTGTTTTTCTCAATGTGTTTGGGTAATTCCAGTACAATAATATGGAGGCTAAAGTTAAAATCAAGTTAACATCAATCGATATACTGTGCAGCTGACAAAGTAATCACTGAGTACACTTAGTTTCATGAAATGGCTCCAGACAATACTCCAATTGCATCTGAGTCATTCATTAAAACAGATGCTTATACATTGGATATGAGAGGTTTTGGGTTTGTTTGTTTTTTACTTACAAACTTAGTACGGAATAGAAACTACATGTATGAAAATAATGTTCAAATTTATTTACTTTCTATCTCATTGAAAATATTTCTATACTCCTAGTTAAAGTTAAGTGTGAATTACAGTTAAAATTGCATTTTAAAACAATGTATTAACTGAATTTGAAACATTACCATATTTTATAAAAACAGTACAAAAATACACAATATAAATTAAGACAACAAAAAACATTGGCATTTTAACCATAAGGACAAACCCCAGGGATACTTCATTGAGGACAGCATTCCAACACTGAAAACCACCCACTGCTGGGTTGTTGCTTGCCACTTCTAAGTTGACCTTAAATGACTACTTTGACTAGAGACCGCAAACTGCTACACTATTTTGCACTAATTGAACTGTCCAAGGGCTACCCTACTTTTCATTACAGTAATCTAAATGTGAAGTTGTTAGTGCATGGTATAATGTAGAAAGCTATCTCTAGGAGGTGAACTGGAACACTAGCCTGACCGCATAAAAATGCTTTGTGCTACTTGAGTCTGTAATGTAAAAGATGGATCCAGAAACTCCACTACCTAGCTAAGAACTTGATTCTTTAGAGGATATAACCACATGAAGAATAAGTTGATTTCCCCTCACTTGGCAAATAAATTTAGTCACTAACAGCACTTCCTATTTGTTTTGATGGCACTTCAGTACATTGACCCTTATCCAGTACATTCCTAATGGTTTTCTTATTTTTACGTGGATGTTGATTAGAAAGGGTGGTATTAAAATTCATCAAGAGTTTCAAGGAAGCAAAAGAGTTGTACTGTCTCAGAAAATATAAATCCAACAGGACATTTATAACTCTTTTGCCATCAAAACAAGCTTAAACCCTGATTGAAGTTGATTTAGAAAATTTGTTTCATAGGATATTTGGATGTGATCAGTCATCGCATACTTATGCATCTTGTCCAGGAAGAAATTTTATTCACTGGCCTATAATTACTTAAATTTTCTGAATCCATTTTTCCAGGACAGGCCTCATATGCAACCTCCTTTTATGAAGCTGGAGTCATTTCTATTCACGTGGAGGAATTTATAAATCTCCTAAATCCAGCTGAAAATAATATGTGAGGAAAAAGAAGCAATTACTTACTGTATACAGTTGTTTGACACTACCAGACATCTTATCTGCATCACCAGACCTTAAAAAGTGAAGCACTCTCCTCCCCACCAAATCTTGACCAAATAACTTTTTCATTTCTGTAGATTGAACTGTTAAACATGTAGATTCTTAAGTTATTCCCAGTTTGATTTAGTACAAAGTTAGCCAAGAGTTACAGAAAAGAGCTACAGGGTTCTGAATGACTTCTAGCTTGGCCAGATCCTAAAAGCTCCTAAATCACATAAGAAAGTTCTGTTGAGTGACCTTGATAAGGCACAGTGATAGAGAAAAGTTATTTTGGGGTGTATTCCATCACTGTCACACAGTAAGCTTGACATTGAACTTTTCTAACATGTTCCATGACTTTCTACATGCCATGGGCAGGTGACATTTGAGATACACCCAAGTTTGTCATGATAGTCAAAAAACCCTGACAGGCCAACCAAGGCTATTCCAATTTGAATGTTGAAAGATACTAGAGGTAATGTTGTATATATTTCTTGCCTTTCAAAGGGAGAGGAGGCCAATCTGCCTTGCGTTTTGCTCGTTTGAGAATGGAAAAACGTCACAACTATGTAAGGAAAGTAGCAGAAACTGCTGTGCAGCTGTTCATTTCTGGTGACAAGGTGAACGTGGCTGGTCTTGTGTTAGCAGGGTCAGCTGATTTCAAAACTGAATTAAGTCAATCAGATATGTTTGATCAGGTAAGTAGAAGTAATTTACTAATGGTTAATTTTACTAGTGGTTATACATGTAATATCTTATTGATAGTTGTATGGCTTACTAGACTACATCTAAAGTCTTTCTAATAGTACGCTGATAATAGCAACTGAAATATGTGGATATTGGAGCTATATTTATAAAATAGAAAACCAATACTAAAGGAAAAGAGCTTACAGATTTTAAAATCTTGCCCATTGGAATTGTTATTATGTTTTTCTGCATAATCAGCAAGATGTTTAGACTGGATTTGGCATTTTCATCTATCGTCCTTCTCAAGAACCTGGGATAGGCAAATGTCTGATGATGATAAAGTTATCATTGCAGGATGTAAGCTGTTGATACGTTGTTATTAATAATATCTGGCATAGCTTTCATCTTCAGAGCATATTAGCACCACAATCACAGCAAGGTTATACTGCCTTGTGAGTTTATCATTTTTAATAATATTAACAACTCTTGAGTGTCTCATGACAATCAAGGAAATTATAATAAAAGCACTAAAAGATGATAAATGAAATGTCTTTAAGTAGGATTTAGTTGTTCAGGAAATGCTGCATATCTTTTGCACAATAACACTTCACATTTAAGCATTGCAGTGATACAATTATGAAATGGTTTGGAGGTTGGAATTATTATTTTTTAAAGTTAATGCCCATTATTATTTATTTCATCTTGTTGGGTAATACTTTTAAATTTTTAATTGTTCATTTATCTGACTTTTCTAATATTAGACCTCTATTTTTGCAGAGGTTACAATCCAAAGTATTAAAACTAGTTGATATCTCATATGGTGGTGAAAATGGATTCAATCAAGCAATTGAATTGTCCACTGAGGTCCTATCTAATGTGAAATTCATTCAAGAAAAGAAGCTAATAGGTATGAAGAAATACACATCCATTTATTCATTGTTGCATGCAACATGTATTGTCAAATACACAAAAAATGTCAAGGGCTTTCCAGAAGGCCTCTGCAGCCAATAAGAGCTCTGGGGCGATTTGGAGCTCTCTTATTGGCTGCAGAGGGGCTTTCTGGAAGGCATCTGAAGGTGAAATGAAGGCTAGGGTAATGCATGTGACTGGTGGCAAGCAGCCACAGAAGAAGTGGGCCAACGGCGAGCTCCTGCTCGGCGGGGCTGTGAGTACCACTGCTATGAGGTGAGTCAGTAATTAGAACCCTCCAAAAAGAAGGGCTAGCCATTTTGGGGTGGGGTGGGGGTGTCAAAAGAAAATAAGACCTGGCCTTCTTTTTGGAGAAACACAGTAACTTCACATCCCTATTGGTTCAACTCTACTGTAGTCCCAGTCCCATGTGGCCTTTTGGGGAAATTAATTGCCCACACAGATGGATGACCTTACCCAGTGACCTCATGTACACATTAAAAAACAAGGGGCAAGCACAGCAGTTCTCATGGACCTAACATCTCGCTGACTTCTTTTCCCTACAACCATGTAGGACATTGCCTCTAGTCCCCAATCCTTTTAGATAGGCCAGAAAATTTCTACTGTTAATGCTATTAAAGATCACCAGAAGAGTAAATTGCTTCAATCCAAATCATCTGTAACAGTGACTGTGAACCTGGACTGAAATATAAAAGAACACCCTGTAGCTGCCCATAATCATCCCCACCTACCCAAAAGAAGAAATTGTAAAAAGTATTTGGTCCTATAAATCATCTAGCCTCTTTTTTATCTGATGAATTGTTGTTTTCCTAAACATTTGTCATTACGAGTTACAGTTGTAGCCTTCTTGGACAAATAAATTAGTTTTTGTGACTGAGTTAAAATAATCATATTTTATAACATGTCTCTGGTTTGTACTAACTATAGGCCGATACTTTGATGAAATCAGTCAGGACACAGGAAAATATTGTTTTGGTGTTGAAGATACTCTAAAAGCCTTAGAAATGGGAGCAGTAGAAATCCTGATAGTTTATGAGAACCTGGATATAATGAGATATGTACTTCATTGCCAAGGCACGGAAGGTATGTGATAACTATTGCTTTGCTCTTAGGATTTCAGGAATTATTATTTGTATGTCAATTGTAGGTCACTGTAAATGTTTGCATTCTTGCTACTTTCATTAATGGAAAGCCATACATTCTGACAGAAATAATTATTGTGACATTAGTTTTACAAATACATACCTAAATACCTGTCTCAAAAAGCTTGTAAATGTACACAAAATAATAATAAAGGTAATAGATGCATTGTTTTTAGAAAATCCTTTAGGTAAAGTGGTAACAAACGTGCTTAAACATTCTTAAGAAATGCTTGTATTTGAATTTACTTGTATGGGTAGTCCTCAACTTACAACCATAATTCAGCCCCCAATTTCTGTTGCTAAGGTAAATAGTTGCTAAGTGAGTTTTGCCCAATTTTATGACTTTTTTGGATAATAAAAAGAATCACTGCACTGCAGTTGTTAACTTAGTAACATGGTTGTTTAGTGAATCTGGCTTTCCTGTTGATTTTGCTTGTAAGAAAGTCAAAAGGAATGACATAATTTCGGGACACTGCAGCTGTCATACATACGAACCAAACACCAAACATTCAAATTTTGATCATGGGGATCTATAACAGGAACAAATGTGAAGAACAGTCATAAGTCACTTTTTTCAGTGCTCTTGTAACCTTGAACAGTCACTAAACAGATAGTTGTAAGTCAAGGACTACTTATGTGTAGTCATTGGCTGTGATCCATGCAGGTAGTTCTGATTTTACAGTGATTATGATCAGAACTTGCCTGGCTGAGATAACTAGTTATCTTAATAGTTGTGGCTTCATTCTTCTCAGCTATTGTGTTACATTCATGCAAATGCATAGAACAGAAAAAGGGACAATTAATATTTGCCTTCATCCATATTAGATCTAGAAAGGAAAAGTATTTTCCAGTAACAAACATTATACATGGTAGCAAGATGAAAGAAAGTTCTGGAAGAAATTACTCTGATCTTCCATATTTTCCAGTGGGACTCTTCCATGGTCATCCAGTAGTTTCAGTTTGTCTGCTTTTTTATTTCAATGCTTTTCCTCATGCTTATGCCATGTACTAATCAACATATGCAACATCCCTCCACTTTTTCATAACAATCTCTTGGAAAAAACTCTTGGAATTTGTGATCCAATTTAGGCAGTAGTGATGTTCTGCTTTTCCTTCTAGAAAAATAAAATTATATCTCTGTCTTCTGCATTGGGCATTGTTCACAACTATGTTGGTTTCTGTTAAACTGGTGAAAGCAAAGCTGAACGCTTGCTTTCTTCAAGAAGATGGTTGGTCCTGGCATCCATATAGGAATAAGCATTTAGACTTACATACCGCTTTATAGTGCTTTAGTGATTTTCTCCTGCATCTTCTTTCTTTCTTAACAAACAATGTTTTAGCATCTATTTTATGTTGAAGAATGTGAGATGCGGTAAAGGAGCACAACTGCTCCCCAAAATGCATAGATTATGTAATCTGTATTGGTAATATTTTCATGTAATGCTAATTGGATAATTGATTTCACTTGAAGAAATTGTGCTATTACATGCATATGCTTTTTTCCCCCTCCTGCAGAAGAGAAGATTCTTTATTTGACACCAGAACAAGAAAAAGATAAATCCCATTTTACAGATAAAGAGGTATTTATCAAAAGCCGGGTTTTATTATTTTTCCTACCTGAGGCATTTTGATGATCATCATTTTAGTGGAGACATCCCAGATAAATCACAAGAGAAGAGTATGGGATAATTCATGTAATTGTATTCTAAGTCCTTTGAGTTTGTGCTGGAATGGAAGTTAATGTAGTAAAGAATTGTGTCCAGAATTCAACAATATAGGCAATACCAATCCTCTCTCCTAGATACTCTAATTGTATTAATAAGCCATCTAGCATCATTGAGATGGTGGCTATAGAAATTAAATGAATAAAAAATAATTACATGCCCTTTAGGAAAGGACTGGAAACACTGCTGCCCAAGTACAGTTTCTAATAATCATGCTGTCATGTGATCCCTCCAGTAGTATGAAGCAATGGGGGCTCCTGTGCGCCTCCTTTCCTTAGTAGGCAAGAGCAAGGACATGAAGCAATGCCCTTGAAATGAATTGTTTTAAAAAATAATTGCCATCAGAAAGAAAACCAGATTGACAACTGTAACAGTTTTATTTCTGTTCTGTGCTATTTAAGAATTACTGAGTCTTTGCTATTATCTTTTATGAAACCCTGTTTTGGTTTTTTTTACATAACTTTTAGTAGATGCTGCTGGATTTAAGGATTTTGCAGCATCCCAGGAGAAAAAACTGGGGAGTTATTATAATAGAGCCTAGGAAGTCTGTTGTGTTGTCTACAAATAAGGGATTGGCAAAGAATAGTCATACATCTAGAACAGTGGTGGCAAACCTTTTCCGTACTGAATGCCGAAAAGTATGCGCTTTGTGCGTGCCATCTGCGCTTGTGTGCGACTCCTCCATCTGCGTATGCATGCAGTTTTTGCATGTGCAATGCACATGGCTGTGCATAGGCACTGATGCACAAGAGCAATCGCATGTGCATGCGCAGGAGAGCGCTGAAGACCAGCTGGATTTCCTGCTGGAATCGCGTGCATGCACGTGCATGCTGAACTGGAGGTAAATTGTGTGCCCAGCAAGATGGCTCTGCGTGCCACCTGTGGCACCCATGCTATAGGTTTGCCATCATGGATCTAGAATTTAAAATGTTTACCAAGATAATGGAGACAGTGAGAAGGGAAGTGACTTTAGGTTACCAATAATCAGCAAAAAACCCTTTTTCTTCTTTCTCCTTTGACAATAATAGGACACAGTGGAATTAGCAAGCAGATATTTCTGTAAAGGTGATGGTTTTTAAATCTTGTTCCAAACTATTTAGGATTCTAAAGGGGATAAGTAATATCCTGAAGGAGGCCCTGATATAGTCATATAACGAGATAGGTGACATACACTTGTTAACAATGATGCTAGGTTTATACACTATGGAAAGTGAGTGAAAGGCATTAATCTGGTTATTCTATTGCAAACTTCATTTTGGCAACACAAAGTGTCTAATGATGTAAATACTGATAGTACATTGCTACTAATTTGAAGCATAACATTGCTAATAAGTACACTTCAAATGTCATCTCTTTTAGACGGGACAGGAGCATGAACTCATAGAAAGCATGCCTCTGCTTGAGTGGTTTGCAAACAACTACAAAAAATTTGGAGCCACATTGGAAATTGTGACAGACAAGTCGCAGGAAGGATCCCAGTTTGTGAAAGGATTTGGAGGGATTGGAGGTAAATGGAAAATGAAAACAATAAGAGTGCATGATTATTATGGGTCCTTCATTGTTGTGTCCCAATTGGCAAGATTGTCAAAGTCTCACATCCTTTCAGTAGAAAATGCTAAAATCCTGTGAAATATTATTTCAACAAATGATTGTTTATTTTGGCATTTGTGCCAAATACTATTTGCAATAGTCTCCTGAACCACTAGTCCTCTCCTGTTTTTTTAGCATAAATTGTGTTTTACATTAATAGAATTTACAGTTCTATCAATATTACCTCATTTGGCAGACAATTACAATATATAAATATACAACATAATGAATAACTTGAAATTTATTTTCAGGGGATGCTTTATGTAGTTTTGATTGTTGCAAGTTGTATTGACATGCTTTAACCCCTTGGAGGATTACTGCTCACAAATATGCTTGTTCACATGGAGAAGACAAACTGGTGTTATATTAACACCCCTCTTTTTCAAGAGAGTCCTTGATTTATGTAGTGATTAAAGATGATAATATAAATATGTCTAGTGTAAACAATGCAATAAGAATTTAAAGCAAATTACCACGTGGAGAATATATGTTTATAATAGTTCCATAATTTTCCCAATAATTTTATCATATAATTTAGGTTTCCTGTACATCTGATAGCTGGCAGGCTTCCTTGACAATCTTTGCTTGGAAGTATATTAATTGAACTTAATGAGATTTGCACTGTAGTAAAAATAGTTATTGCTGAGTGCTGGAATAGATAAGATGTAAATGCTACCTTTCTCATTAAAGAAAGCATCTTTGGTTGATATTAAGGTGCACTGATCAATGTGATAAACAGATTGAGCAAAATGCATTAACGGTATATAGTCAGTGCTTGACTTATAACCACAATTGAGCACAAAATTTGTTCCTAAATGAAAGTTAAGTGAGTATTGCCCCATTTATGACCTTTCTTGTGACAGTTGTTAACCACTGCAGTTGTTAAGTTAGTAATACATTTGTTAGTGAGTCTTGTTTCCCCATTGACTTTACTTGTCAAAAGGTCACATGACCATCAGTTGCTAAGTATCTGAATTTTGATCATGGAGTTGCTGCAACAGTTGTAAGTGTGAAAAGGGGTCACGTCACTTTTTTCAGTTCTGTTGTAACTTCGAACAGTCACTAAAAGAATTGTTGTAAGTTGAGGACTACCTGTACTAAAAAAATGGTGATAAAGATGTCTGGCATTAGGTGAGATATCACTGTGCTGAATGCATGTGTATTCTGATATGAAAGCAACATTGTGGTTTATAAGCTTATCTTTATATATGAACTAGACTGTTTTGATTTAGCATAACACTGCCACTTTAACCAGGATGAAGATTGCCTGGTCTTATTATGATGATATCTATCCTTCCTTGTTCCATCATGCACTGTAGATGCCAGATATTCTCTGAATTTGGGATGATGACTAGACAGTTGGTGGATTGAAGAAAAATGCAAATGTTTTCTTACCTTCTGTAGAGAGAGAGAGAGAGATGTGAAAATATTGTGTGTGGATATCTCCAGGAATAGTATTTAACATAGGAGATAATTTCACAGCACATTAGTTGGCACACTATATACACAAATAGTTTATATACACTATATACACACTAAATACACAAATACAGTAAGATTGTAATAAGAATTTAAGAATGCTTTCAATCATTTGCTACTTTTATGACAATTATACGTTCCGCTTTTTTGCACAAATACCCAGATACCAGTCACTTAAGACTACACTTTAATCCAAAAATAGTTTGCCCTGTGATTTCTTGCTTTCCTGTGTTAAGTTAGACCTTCTTTACCAGTTCCATCCCATCATAGTGAACTGCTTATTTCAGCAAAGCAACACATTTTTAGAAATTAGCAGCATTGCTCTAATATGAATTCTTAATGGCAAACTTGTTTGAAGCCAACAATTTAAATTGGGATTTTCTCTATAAGTTTTAAAACAGTGTATTCTAATAATATGAATAAAAATGTTCCACGCTAGCGGGAAGGAAATAGTCTGGTTCAGTACTTTGGTACCAGAAAGCGGGTTTTGTGCTGAATGTTCTTTACAAATAGGAAGTATTTATAATATCTTCCCTTTAACATTTATTTCCAAAGGTATCTTGCGGTACCGAGTGGACTTCCAGGGAATGGAATACCAAGGAGGAGATGATGAATTTTTTGACCTTGATGACTACTAGGTAGTCGGCCTGGGTCTGGCAAATGTGCCTCACCCCTCCAGCATCCAACCCAAGGAGAAAACTCATGATGGAAAACAAAACAGATCCCTGCCTTAGAATTGGAGTATTTCCAGAACTTTATCCAGAACATCGGGTTTCAGAAAGAGAAAGAAAGCAAACCCTACTGATTTGTCATAGTGTCAGTACAGCAGCACTCTACTAGATTTCTATAATGCCATTTGGACTAATTAAAAAAAAATCCCAGTTTTTACTTTTACTTAATGGTGAAATTGGTTGCTCTTGTATTTTATGAAAATGATTTTTTTAACCTTCAGCTACATTAACTGCTCTCAACCTTCATTTGAAACAAAGTAATTATACTGGTTTGTTTCTTACTTTGATAGGAGGAAATGTATTGCTGCTTTTTGCAGTGATACGACCCATTTACATGGCGTTCTTGGCTTAGACTGCAGAAGAACCATCTTAGGGAGACCTTGTTCCTATTGTTCCCAGTCTACAGTGGTGGAAGTAAAATGAATTAAACTCTCTGCTGTGCCAGCTTTAAAAGGTGTGACTTTAAAATTGGGAGGTCCACCTATTTCATTCTTAGACTGCAAAAACACTGTTTGTATAAATCAGGAAGTGTGTTTCATTAAAGAAAATTGAAGTGCCAGGGTCTCAGCAGGCTTAACCGGGATTATGAGTTGTGTGGCCTTCACTTTTCCCTTTTGTCAGTCAATAAACAGTTTCCACAAGCAAGCTAATACTGCTTACGCTTGGTTCTGTACTTTACTAGGTTTTTTTTTTATGTTTTGCTTTGGAACTGCATAAGCTGCCTTGGTGAATCAACAGCCAACATTCACAAACTGCTTTAAAATGCAATTATCTAGCAAAATGTGACGACATAACCCTTGGAACTGGTGGCTAAAGAGCTTCTGCAGAAATCAGAAACTTTTTAAAAAAAAGTTAGGCACCAAAGATTCACATTCAACACTATGGCATAGTTCATGCAAAGCAGTTAGCTCACTTTCCTGCAATCCTTTAGGTCTGGCTGATTTTCGAAAGGTACTGATATTTTTTAAATGCCTGGCTCTGTTCTCATTTTCCTTACCTATCTTGTGTTGGTCAAAGACTCCCAACTTGCGAACAATGTATATCGTTCCAAATCCTGCCTCACTTGAATTGAAGGGAGAGTTGTCTTAACTAAGCCTTCTCATCACAGTATATACTTAAAAAGGTCCAAACTGACTTTCTGTCAATGTGAGCAATAGAATTTGTATCTTTTTATAACTTGGCAAGCAGGCAATGCATGTGTTTGCCCACAGGAAGTTTTCACATTGGGTGGAATATCTTAGGGAAGCTCTTTAT
>JANHFJ010006666.1:17891-28400 GCA_032468195.1 Cerberus rynchops | reverse complement strand
GGAAGACAGACCAGAAAAACACAGAATGAGGACCAATTCAAAGCAGAGAACACAGCAGACACAAAATCCTAAAGAAGGACTAAACCATTACTATCACCCCAGCAGACAAAGGCTGAACTACAGTTATCATGGATGGAACACAATACATACAAAAATCTAAAGAATTACTGGAGGACAAATAAATCTATATCCAAGCAAACACCAGCTCCATACAGGAACTGGACAGTCTGATCAAGAGATTCCTTGATGATATAATTAAGAAAGGTCAAATCACACTCACACACACACACACACACACACTGGCAGATGAAAAGCAGTGACTCATTCTCCCATACTACTATGGATGCCCAAAAATTTGCAAGCCCAACATACCTCTTCATCCAATAGTATTCTTACTAGATACTCCAACACACAACAGAGCCAAAGAACTTACAAAAATCTTGGGTATCTCATTGAGTGGAATTAACATTGTATCATCTCTTCACCACAGTGCTTCCCAAGAATCAAAGACCTAAAACAGAATAAGATGAAATTATGATTCCATCTCTTTATGTCCATTGATCCAGAAATAATGAAAGAATACATGGTAACAGTACTACACACTGTGCTGAACCTGGCCAAGTAGTAAGGTAAGATCAAAATACCCAGAATTATGGATCTCATCAACACTCATAGGATCACCATCCTCAGAACTTAGCAGCAACTGTAATTCAGAATGTAGAAACCATATTACAGTCACACATACAATCAAAGGTATGTATCTAGAAGACACATATGCAGTGATGGACTGCTGCCAGTTCAGACCAATTCTGCCAAACCGGTAGTTCCGACCACCACCTGGCCCCACCCTATCCTGTCCTATATCTCTTTATTTCTGGCTCAGCTGATTTGTGCAGAACAGCTGATTTCCATGCTTCTGCGCCATTCTATTCACCAGGGCTGCCTGATAAGGTAAGCAGCTTAGCTTGAAATTGCTGTATTTTGGAAGCTGCACACAACGCAGAAGGCGCATGCTCATGCGCGCTCACAGAACCGGTTGTTAAATTATGTGCAGCTCACTATTGCACATTTGTGATAATGAAAAAAGAACAACCACAGAAGATACATGAAACTATCAACATGTTCAAAGGAATACATTCACAGGAGAAGAAAACAACAACACACTACCCTTTCTGGATGTCAGCAGCAGCAGAGGAAATGATCAAAAATTGGAAATGCAGTATTAAAAAAACAACCCATACTAAATATTCAGTTACCAAAATAACAGCCCAACTTCCCATTAAGAGGAGCTGTGTAAGCACATTATTTAGACAAGAACTAATGTACTACAGCAACCCGGAACCCCAGAAAAAGGAAACAGTGCCAAGGACTCCACATATTTTTCTTTCCTTTCTTTTCTTGTAAAAAAAAGTTTTAGGAACTTTTCATTTTAAATGCCTGCATCATATTGTTTAATGTAATTAAAAGACTAACTTGAAGTCTGTAGGGCTTCAATACCCATTGGCTTGCACAGTTCACAGTCTTCAAGATTTGTAGTGCAGTTTTGCTCGTCATAGCTGCAATGGGTTTCAATCAAATATTTCCTGCTTAAGAGTTTTTTTAAACTTACATATTTTGCTTGGAAGTACTGATTTCCCTGGGAACACTTCTTTTTGAGCACCTGATTTGATCATCTCAATACCATCTTGTTACAATCCATAAATTAATGTTGAACTTCATGAGCAATTGCTTGAACTTTAAATACAAAAGTCGTCATTAGGAAAGCATTAACTAAAAAAGATATGGATAATGAACCACCACTGAATACTGGACAGTGTTTTTGTAATATTAATAAAAAAGTAGATTTCCAGATTAAAAGAAGAAGTAAATAGGGATGTAAGGAAAATTAAAGACCACCTAATTAGCTTTGTTCATCTTTAGAAATCACACAAAGAACTAGAAGAGTAGAGCAGAAAACTGCAGAAACTCAGCAAATTCCTCAAACGGGAGTGAAGAACTCTGATAAGACCCAACTTTGTGGTAAGCATTTTAATGGACCTTTAATTAGCTTTTCTGGAAAGCTTACTGATGATATGCTGGAATAATGATCCCATATGCTTGAAAAAGTCTAGTCATTAGCCAGCATGGTGGCTGAACATACTAATGCATTTGCCTCTTAGACATTTTAGGAATAGCTTCTGCTAGTGAGGTCACATTTTATGTCATTAAATCACATGCTGACTCATTTTCTTAGTCAAGGTGCAAATCCCAAATCCCAAATGAGTTGGCCAAAGTCCACATTCTTACTTAGGGCACTTCTCGCAATGAATCTTATTCACAGAAATCCAAGAGAAAAATGGCTTAAATGTGATGCTTCATCTCAAGAAAAGTACAGAGTATGAAAACTCCTTGATAAATAACTTGCTATTTTCTTATTCTCCCTTCACTTTCCAGAGAGAATGTATGTACTGTATTTAGATTTAAACTTGACTTGTGCCAACACTTAAGATGACACATCAAAAATTTGGGCAATCTAGTTTGTTGGCATTCCGGGATAGCCTTCATATCACCTGTTTGAAATAACTGAATGGTAACAGGAGGTATTTGAGGTACAATTTTTACAAGTGCAATGAAAACACATTTAGATGTATCCTGGACCAATGTGCAACTAGAGTGTAATTGGCAGCTGTTTTGCACCCTTCCTGCAGGTTCTGACACAATTGTTCCTTTAAAGGGTGTGTGTATGCACAATAATTTTAACATGCTAATGTGAGAGAAGAAAAAACTGAAAATTGTCTTTTGAGAATAGAAATATAGTCATTAAATTATTTGTTTTAAAAAAATTGAAGCCCTCCAACCAGAAGAATCCCAATAGTATATGTCTGTAAAAAAGAATATTTGTTATAATAGAATGATCATTATCTGAGACAACCAAGTGAGGAACGAGAATAACCAGATGGGGCTGTCAACCAGCAATGTAACTCTTGCTAGGATATTAACTTGGGTGGATGAAGATCCTAAGTAGGCTCCAGGAAGCTGCTATTTTAGCATTATTGAAAAATGTAATAAAAACCGTGCAATAGTGTTTCATTTGCACATTTGGAAAACTATCTATTATATAATCCATGCAATATCATGTTATGCACACTGTATTCAAATTTTACATATTATTTCATTGACTTTAAGTTCTTAATGGATCTGGTCTTTCTATCTACTCTTGTTATCTTGCGTCCTCATTATCACGTTAATTATTATTATTTTTTATAAAAATCATGGTGTTTTTTCATCTAGTGTGATCATCTTCCTTCCAGTGTCCTTGATTGAGTTTCCTGCTCCCTTTCTACCTTCACCACCATTAATCTCCTTTCTTTCCATTTCTATCCTGCTATGCACCTTTTGCTATTTCTATGTCTATTATCTAATCTACCATTGAAGATATTAGTAATGGCAGAGACAAATTAGGATGTGCTAATGAGGAAAAGAAGCCATTTTAAGATCATTCTTAAAGGCAGAAATGGGATGAAAAACAGAGTTGCTGCGGAACAATTGCAGAATATCTCAATTGTTCTCACATGAGCCATTAAGTTGTACCATATAAATTCCTTATTCATGCTTCTTATCTCTTTATTCTTAACTTCCTATTGTGTGATTACAAATTATGGTCACCAAGGGTTAAAAATGCATAGTAATGGGTTCTAGGGTGCATATAATTGGTAGCAATCTGATCCCAGACTAACAGGGTCTATTCTAATAATCTTCTATCTAGAGTGTTGTTATTTATTTATTTAATTTGCACAGCTGTACATATCGCCTTGGTAACTCAGGGTGACTCACAACAATTAAAACAATGCCCAAACCAAAAAACAATTAATCAAAAATGTACAAACATACAAACCCTCAATAAAAATTAAAAAAAATATCACCAAAGTCACTGGCAACATCCAGTTAGGACATCACTCAACATGGCCATTGAAGAATCTCTCCACAGTTACCAAATCCCATTCCAAGCGCAACGGCAGAGTCATATTTTCAAGCTTTTCCTAATGGCCAGTAAGATTGGGGCTAATCTAAGCTCTATAGCAAGAATGAGCACCGGAGCTGAATATGCTCTCTTTCTGGGTCCCATCAGATGACACTCCTCATAAATAGGACCTGCAGAATGTCTCTCTTACCATAAATGATGGAAGGAGTAGATATAATCAGGAAGAGGTAATTTCTCAGGTATCCTGATTTAGCATGGAAATGTTGTCAAAATAGCATTACTGGAGCACTTCAAACTTCAAACATTGGTAATCTAATTTTAACATGTATATTTTCAGAGTGCTGTTTTGAGGATGCACATTCAAATACTATTACCATTTAGAGTTTTAAAAAATACTTGGTTTAAAAAGAAGCATGCCAACAGTTTACTTAATTAAATAGGGGAAATATACAAACTTATTTAAATGAAAGTGGAATAAACAAGAAAGTGAAAGAAGTTATGTGATTTTGCTGAATTATAAATCAAACTTGATTGCTTTGTAAAAAAAAGGTGCTTTAAAAATACTGTCATTGGCATCTTGTGGTTAGATTTGGTATAAGATATGGAATTAGTTTGCTCAAACTATAGAATAATTCCTAAAATCTCTTGCCTTTGTATTATATTAGATTGAACTGTTTTTTTATTAGAGAGATCTAAAACTAAAATAGTTCAGGGACAGTTTCTTATGCATAGAATAGACAAAGATAAAAACAGCAGAACCAGGTTTGTTACTTTGAGTAACACTAAAAGCACTAGATACAATTTTTACAACATCATATTTGATTGAGAAACATGAGACTTAATTTAAATAAGGAAGAATGGAATTTTTCACCACAACTCTTGGCCTTGATGTACAATTATTATTCTGTGATTTCCAATGGTACTTGGGATCATCCATTAACCTTGAATGGTTGGGCATTCAGGAAATACAGCACTTCTTAAAACAATTGATGAGATATAAGAAGCTCAACAATAAATAACAGAATTTAGTTTCATGACAAAACAACGACTTTAATCAATTAAAGTTTAACTTTAGAAAGATGGCCCTCTGGGGAACTTGTAGGATCTGATTGGCAACATTGAATGCAGAATGCTAGGCTAAATACTGGCAATTTCTTATTACTTAGATTCTTTTGCTTTCTATGATCCTTGTTTATCTTCCTGCAACTCTTTGCTATTTACACATGCATTTATTTATTTTATGTATTCAACAAATTTATATGGCTGCCCAAGTCACAAGCAGGTGATTCTGGGATTAAAAATCCACAACATCAAAACCATAAAACCATTGACCCCTATCCCCATGGCAGAATCAAACCCATCCACTTGCTCAGCTCACTCTCCATTCAGAATGCCCAGGCCTACCGACAAAACCACATCTTCAAGGTCTTTCAGAAAAGCAACAAGGTGAGGGTTAATCATGCCTCCTGGGAAATGATGTTCCACAGGGAAGGTGCCACCACTGAAAAACCCTTTTTCATAACCCTTCCAGGTATACATCCTTAATAGGTCAGATCAGGTAGAAGTCTTCCTTCTGATGCCATTAGAATTGTAAGAATCCATGGATATTAATCAATGACTAAAGATGCAATTGCATTTTCACACCTAAATACAGCTTTTGTTTCACCTGCAGATCTTTTCTAGATTCATAGTGGTGAATTCATACAAATAGAACAGAGTAGTTTTGTTACTGATTTTCAGGTAGTATTCCACAATGAATGTCTTCAAACATTTCAGAATAAGTTATCCTTCTAAGATAACTTATGAATACATGTGCTCAATTGTTCATAAGATACGGAAACCTATTAAAATGGAAAAGAAAAATGAAATAAAAATAGGTATTTTGCAACAGACTTTCTTCTATTGGAAATTATCAGGGGTAATGAATCCCAATTCTTCACAGAACAGCAGTTTAAAGACTCCTTTCTTATAATTTCAATCTATTTTTGTCAGTCAGGAGAAGAAAGAAAATTCAGGCAAAATGCCATGAGAAATACAATGTCTTGACTGGATTTATACCTTGTACTTCATTTCATCCTCATAAAAATTCCGTTGGATTCAATTGGAAAATATGTTGAAAGACTGTGTAGTTTTCAAGCTGCAAAAATGAAAATAATGATCAGAAGTTAAGTCCATTCACACACTCTTAGAAAGAAATTAAATTCATTTAGACTGAGTTATTACCAGAATTAAAGTAATGTTCTTGATCTAAGCTATTTCTCTAATAAGAAATCACATGTCTAGATTTGTATTTCTCTCGTTTCTGCAATATGACTTGCAATAGCTGGCAATGATGGACACTGCATGATTTAGTTGATATTCCCCCTGGAAAATACCTGTCCATAAACCAATTAATGAATTATAGGCATGATGGTCATCCATACATGTAATTTTTTTTCCATCTGTGACAGCTGTGATATTGATCATATTTTTCACTGTAACCTTAATGACAATCTTCATTGAATAATTAATTGCAATGTAATTTAATATGAGCTACCCATGGTCTGGAGGTTGAGAAACACTCTTCATCTCATTTAACGGTTTCACAACACAAACCCTGTTCCATTTTGCAAAATCTAAGAGAGCTAGAAATACTGAGGTCAATAGGAGGAACAGAGAGCTGCCAGGGAATAGGGATAGAAGAAGAGACGAAAACAGGTAGAAGCAGTTGTGTTGAAGGCTGTATAAACAGCTTAGATGAACTTTCATGGTAGGTGGGCAGAACACAGATAAATCAATTCTGAAAAACATTGTTATATCCCCAAACCATTCTGTAAATCTTGTAACTCATTAAGTTCAACTTAAGTCATCTGCTTTTATCTCTTCTCTTTGGAAATATTCTATAGTTGAAAAAGTGTCCAGTTCAAAAACAATGATCAGTTAATAACTTTCAGGGGAATCACAAAGTTGCCTCTCAACAGATAGAACCTCTAGAACAGACTGAGCAGTTACACGAATCATTTGATCACATTTCCCCCATCATGCTGATTCTAATTCTATTTAAATTACAATCATTATTTTGATATCTGTACTTGTTTAGTGATATAAATTTTAGGAGAATCTACCAGGTAGTTTTTTTTGCTGTTATTGTTCTTCTGTGTGGGAGAGTGATGCATTTGTCTGCCTTAAATCCTAGGCATATTTAACACATCCCTAATAATGAATGATGCAGTTTCACCAAGGCATACATTCCATTTGACCCGGGTATTTCTACAACGGGAACAAAGTGGGCATAACTATCAAAATAGATCCCTGGGCCTGTGGCAAAAATAGCCGTAATTGACTTAGCAGGACACAAATCATACAGGCTGTCTCATCTGATCTAAGACCCACATGTTTCTTCCTAGACCCGTGATGGCAAACCTATGGCATGGGTGCCACAGGTGGCACGCAGAGCCATCTTGCTAGGCACACAAGCTGTCAGCCAGCTTACCTCCACTGAGTATGCACATGCGATTGTGCATGCATGCATGCATGATTGCAGGGGCCCAGCTGGTCTTCGGGCCTCCTCTGTGCATGTGCGTGATTGCAGCAGGAAATCCAGCTGGTCTTCAGAGCTCTCCTGCGCATGCACACGTGATTGCTCATGTGTGTGTGAATGCATGTGCACAGCACGCATGCATTGCATGTGCAAAAGCTGCATGCATGCACAGATGGTGCGGTTGCATATGCAGCACACATGAAGGAGCCGCACGCAATTGTGGATGGAGTGCGCAAAGTGCATACTTTCCAGCACTTGATAAGTAACAGGTTCACCACCACTGCCCTAGACGGTCCTTGTCCAACTGAAAGCAGGCAAATATGTTTGAAGGCTTCTTTAAAATTAAATGAAAGTGGTTTGGGAATAAGGTGTGAGTATTGCTCAAAGGGGAAGCATTCCTGAGTTGTTTGCCTATTTTCTTTCTACTTTTCTTTTCAACTACACACCAAATCGCTTTTCTCTTGGATTATGATAATACTCTGATAAATCATATGCTATCAGTTAAGGACAAATGAAAACACCACAGGTCTCTAAAAACTCAGGTTTGCAAGACTGAGCTGTAATAGATGAAGCTGTTTAACAAGATTTCTATTGTTGACGGGGGTGGTGTGGAGTGGATTGTATTTATTTTTATTTGCTTTGGTTCTGACACATCTGAAGTAATGATTAGAAGAGACCGTGTACAATCCTGTCCATTTGGGTATCTCAAATGTCATGGGAATTACAATCTTCTTGTCTTTTGTACGGTACGATAATTTGTTCACATTAGGCATCACATTCAATAAGGCATCCTTACTGAAAAATAGCTAATATTATTCAAAGTTGGCTTTGGTTCCACATCAAGATTGTTTATCATGTTGTCAGGTACTCTAATCAAGTTTCACATTGTTCTTGCAACAGGGACACTCCTGGTGCAAATTGGTACACATTATCTCTACTTACTGTTCTTGTGAGGATAAAATCGGAGGATCTCTTTAGGTGTCACTCTGAAAGTGGGATGTAAATGTGTCAAATGAATATGTGAAAACCAAAAGGAGTTCCAAAATGCTAGCTGATTTTCAGTGCCTTTTATAAAAAGTACTTTTCGGCACAGTCAACACAGTATGCCATTCTGTTCATCTGTGATTTTTGTCACACAAGATTGCAATCTGGCATTTGGTTAAATTTGGCATCCAGAGAATATCAGCTTTCGTATTGTTAAAAACAAGTTTCTCTCCTTTGAGGAAAAGGGAGTGAGACAAAGAAAAAGAGGGCAAATGAGCTTGACAAGGTGGTGATCTTATTTCTTGCTCAATAGACCAGATTGTTTAAAAGCTGAAATCTTACGAAGGGAATATAATAATAGAAATAAACAGTGCAATTTCTCATTATTTATGTCTTGCCACCAACCTGATGCCTTAACAATTGTGTTGGAATTATAATGACTCAGTCAGCATGAACTCTGCAGCCCCAACATTTCCAAAGAGCACAAGGTAGAAGAAAGGCCAATTGACATAATCATGAGCCTTACTGAACACACACATACACAGAAACACACACAGAGTGGGTGTTTGTGTATACAGTATGTACACTGTACAGTATGTCATTTGAACCATTTTAGAATGATCTTATTTTCTGAAGTACTGAAAGTTACAGTTTCTTGCTAGGTTTTTTAGGATATTGCAAAGCCAGGCAAGTCAGTAGGAATTCTTCAACTATCTAAAACATCTGAAATTGAAATTATTTGCTTGATGTAAAATTTGCTCAAAGGACCATCATGGGTATTGAGTTTAGTTACCTTTTGTTGTTTAATATTCATAAGCGTTCTGTCTGCAATTTGATTTTGTTTTGTTTTCATTTTATACTACAGGACCATGAGCCCAAAATAGCTAGTGGAACTATAACATCATTTTGTGATTTGAAATACTATTTCAATATGTACCAAGCATTATTAAAAATAAAAAAAAATGTCTCTGGAAGATCAGTCTCATGCTTAAAAAAAGACTTTAAAATCCATAGGTATTGAACCACATCTCAGAGATAAGTTGTAGTTTATGGTTCATTTTGATTAAAAATATGGTGTCTTTGCCAGGAAAACTTTTTTATAGTCCACATTTGTCCTCACAACAAATTTGAGAAGGAGTTCATTATGATCCTCCTCCCCTTTGCTATAATAATAGCCATTTAGATATGACAAAAATGCGTGCAAAGAATATGTGAAAAAGGTAGAACAGGAATATGCTTACTGAATCTATTCTGTGACCATCACTTGTGAAAATAAAGTCCCAATTATATTTAGACACATAAACTCTGTTGAAATAGCAAGATCATGTTGAAATTTCAAATTGATTGTAATTATAATTTGATTGGAATAAACATGATGGAGGCAAAACTTGAAAACTTGATTAGAATAGCCATAGTCAGTGTTTAGAATAATTGAGGCAGACAATCTGTTGCTTTATCTTTTCTGAGGAAACACTAAACTTCAAGAGCTAGCTCTAGATTTCAAATCTATGCCAGACCTAGCATATGAATAGTCTGTTTTCATTAGCTTCTAATGTTCTTAATATTCTTGATAGCATGATCCAACATCTATTCTTACAAATGTTGAACCTCTACACATAGAATTATACTTCAGCCTAAATAGCAACAGCACTTAAACTTCTATACAGCTTCACAGTGCTTTATAGCCCACTCTAAGTGGTTTACAGAGTCAGCATATTGCCCCCAACAATCTGGGTCCTTATTTTACCGATCTCAGAAGAATGAAAGGCTGAATAGAATGTAAAAGAACTACCTTCCTTGTAGTTCTCATGTCATTGATCTTTGAATCCACAGGTTACAAAGAGTGGCAGAAATATTTACTGGCAGGGTGGAACCTTAGACCTAAAAACCCCATCTCTTATTTTATGTATTTATTCATAGCCCCTTCCTAGCCAATTTCAGTCAAATAAATCAGCTTGGCTAATTACAGTTAGTACTGGAATTTAATTTCTATCTCAGCTGTTCTGGTTCCCTAGAAGTTGCCACCTTGTTTCCAACCATTAGG
>JANHFJ010006665.1:18130-34196 GCA_032468195.1 Cerberus rynchops | reverse complement strand
AGGCAAGTTTGTTTGATGATGTTAAAGGTACGGTCGCAGGATGTGAACTGTTCCAAGTAAAGTTACCTTTTACAATTGACTGATGGTGATTTTATCAATGCTGATGGTGTTCAAGTGGTGCTCCAGATATCATGGGGTTGCACCCAAGGCACCTATTGGTACTATCTTTGCTTTCTGTTGCCACAGTTGTTCTTCTATTTGCAGGTCTTTATACTTTGTGATTTTCTCCAGTTCTTTCTCTTCTATTCTGCTGTCTCCAGGTACTCATTGTCCACTATCCAGACTTTTTTTGTCTGTCTTATTGAAATTGTTAAGTCTGGATGTTATGTGGCAGGTGCTTGTCTGTTTGAATTCTGAAATCCCAGAGTACTTTAGCTTCTTCATTTTCTTTTACTTGGTCTATTTTGTGGTCCCACCAGTTCTTGCTTGTAGGCAACTGTATTTCTTGCAGATATTTCAGTGCATCTTCCATTCTTGCTGCTTCATCATGCTATTGTTTGTAGTCAGTCTCTGTGATCTTCTTGCAAGTAGTTAACTAGTGCTGAGAAACATGAAGCAGAGCATAGGATGTCTCGGTGGGGAGGCCTTGGGAAGTCCAGCACAGGCAGATCTAGCCCTGTACTGGGCCTTTGAGGGCCCTCCTACAGATAAGGCACCCTGAGCTGTGCTTAATGGCCTGTGTAGTTGCTTAACAACCACATCAGGGAGAGTAGGGATGTGAGTTGTTAAGTAAAGTGATCGTGTGAACTGAGCGACCATCATGACTTGCGACTTTAATGGACAGGCTCCATTATGGGCATAAATTGATGACCATCTGTATTACCACTCCTTAAAGTTACAGCTGTTGCAGCACCCTCACGGCCATGTGATCAAAATTTTGGGAGCTTGGCAACCCACCTGCATTTATGATTGCAGCATGCACTTCATTTCTCCCCATGCTCCTATCTCCCCATGTCTCTCTCCTTTCCTTTTGGCTGCCTTGCACTTCAGTATATATACCTGCTGTCCCCAGCTGGTTTTTGCCATCTTCCTCCTGCTGCTGATGAAATACACCTAGACGGAGGTCCCTGTCATTTTTCATGCTCGGCCTGAAAAGTACAAGAAGACCAAAAAGGCAGAGATGGGACAGAGATAGGTGGGAATTGAAGTAGAGGTAATGTGGCTGTGCAGGAGATGTTTGAGATACTCACCTAATGACTGTGTGATCCTGATCACAACCAGAACTATTGATACTGCCGTTCCCAAGTGGTGCAGATATATGATCTTCCACCTAATGACAGCTTTCCTTAGCGATGGAACTTCCCAATTAGAGTCATTTGTGGCTAGTCACCTGTCCAAGAATCTTAGTGCAAAGGTAGGAAACATTTCAGTCTTTGTGCCAAATCACACATTTACACCCACAAAGCAGATCAAATTATTTTATAGAAAGCAAACAGATAATACCCAAATACAGAGAAAATATAGGGAATACTATTCCCCACCCCCACCCTAATCATAACTACCATAGGGATGTGAAGGAAAGTTCTTAATTAACCTTTTTTAAAAAGCCATAGATTAGGAAAATTGCCTTTGCAAGGGAATTTCCTTGAAGCAAACTGCTACCAATGAGCACTATTTGGGGGCAAACAGGCTTCAGTAGATGTCCTTGCTCACAAGCTTTCAATCTGAAGAAACCAAACAAACAGGAAATTTAAGAGCAGAGAGTAAAGAAAATTGAAAGCTGAGGATTTTTAATTTAAATTTACAAAATTTATCAATGAATTTCTATTGCTATTACTTGTCGTAGGAAAACTTTTTTAAAAATAATAACAACAAAGATAGTGATACACAGAATTCAGAAAAAAGAAAAGAGGGAGAAACCAAATTCATAGTAAGTTCTAAATAGTGTGCAAGAGAAATTGGTATGGGAAAGATGAGATAATATTTACATTTTTAGAAAGAAGATCAGATACAGAAGTAAAAAACAAAATTAATAAAATGATAGTATATAAAGTAGGAGAGAGTGGAGAGTTCTTTGGGGATTGGGATAAACTTCTAATAAATTTTGGATAAAAGCAACAAGCAAAAAATTGTAAAGTGTGGCAGAGCATAGAATAAAAATGAAAAATTAAGGATAGTTAAGAGGAAAACTAATGAGGAAATCAGCTCATTTTTTTTGTTTTTTTCCTGTTTACCCATAAAGGCAGAAATTAAGCGCCTTCAGGAAGCTAATAAGGCAGCACGGAAAGAAAGGCAACTTATTCTTAAACAGCAGGAAGAAATTGAGCGGATACGCCAAACCACTATGAAATTACAGGAAAAACTCAAGACTGCAGGAGAAAACAAGGTGATAACTTACAATGCAATTAATTGACTTTGTTTTATTTATCCAGTTGGCATTGTCAAATGAACAGCATTTCACTTGAAGAATAAAATTTGTGACGTTCTTAAAATACAAAGAATAGATGAACTTTATTTTTCCTAATGTAGCAATTGTAGCTGCAATAATCTTAGATTTGGTTGCATTGTGTGTATAATTGATACAAGAAACCTAACTATGAAAACGATATGACATCGTATGTATTTTGGTTACCAGCAAATTTTATTTAAAAAAAAAAGCCATTCCCTTTTAAAGATTTTAGAAGTGAAAATTTCTGGGTTTTTTTTAAATAAAATATAAAATAGAGGTGGTCCTTTTCTATTAATGGCCATTCATTCAGTGACTGTTCAAACTTACAGTACTGCTGAAGGAATAGTACTTAGCACTGATGTTTGAAGTTGCACCTGTCACAGTGTCTGTGCCATCATATGATTGCAATGAGCAACTGGCCCAGACTGTGGACCATTGCATGCCCCTGTACTCATATGATGTGACATTTCCTGCCAGCTTCCTACTGGCAGAATTAGTGGGGAAGCTGGCAGGAAGTCAGAGCTTGCAGTTATACAAAGTTTTCATTTAATGATGCACATGATCCTTATTTAAAAAGATACATAAATGATACTTCCAGAACTGTTATTGCTAAGCAGTCTGATCCTATGACATTGTACTTTATGATCACATTGCTTGGCAATAAAAATTTCAGCCCGAATTAGTGTGGTTAAGTGAGGACTATCTATAAAGAAGATTTGAAAACAGAGTGTCAGACATTGTTCCACGAAGTCTGGATTGGAAACAGTTAATCTAGGGAACAAGAATAAAAAAAACTCTAGTTTAATAATATTTATAAAAAATTATACTGCAAAATTTCCAGCTTTTAATTTCAAATTAGAAACCTATAAATAGACAATTTTGGAGAGCCAAAACTCTTATCCATTTGCTTCTACAGTACTGTTTCTGTCCAGAAGGCTTGTAAGACTTCTCTGTCTTGATAACTCTCAACCTTTTTATTAGCATTAGAAATACTACTTCTGCAGAGATTTGAAGAAAATTTTCATTGCCTCATTTGAGCATATGGTAAATCTGAGACCTAGTACAGTGTTCATCGGATTTCTTAAGTGATTTCTGTTTGTTTCTTTGTTTTAGGAACACCGCAGTGAAGATGATAAAAAACAAATGCATTCCTCAAGTCCTCAGCCAACTGATGCAGAGGCTTATAGTCCTTCCTCCATTTCCAGTTCTGAGACTAGTAGTATCATGCAGAAATTAAAGAAAATGCGGAGACGAATGGATGAGAAGTAATTTGTATTTTGTTTTATTCCTAATAGAAATGGCTTCCAATAGCTATTGTGGAATTTCAGCTTAGTTTCGATGGTGGTTTGGTAGCTTGAATATATTAACAAATATGAATATACAGATTGCCTTTTCATCATGAATAGGCATGAAAAAATGTTCCTGATACCTGAAATAATGTTCAACTGGTAATGGTAGAAAATGAATGTGGGACTTTCGGCAGGCAAGTCATATGTACTATATTGAATCGATGTATGTGCCCCTTCTTGTAATTGGTGCAGCAGCTACAGACCGGAATTTTATGTATAGTTGTATTACTTTAATGCAGAATGTTTGCTATAATGTAATGTTTGTATATAGCTTTTTAAAAAGTTTTTCTTTTTGAATTATCTTCAATCAAAATATATTGTTATGCCTGAAAATTTGACTTTTTTCAGGAGAAAAAAGGATTCCTAGTATAGAATATTGGAATTTGAAACTGTGTATTGAGCTAAATTTTCACAATGTTGTGGGGAAAAAATTGGTTTTTGTAGTAATATGCATCTCTCTATAGTAAAAAAAAATGTGCAACTAGTTTTTCCTTCACAAGAAAAGATATAGCACTGTGCGAAATAGCTACTAAATGTAGTAGTGAAAAATTCAATCATAAAAATGTTTCTATTTATTGCATAATATTTTAGAATACATATAGGACATTGGTATATATTCCTGAGTTTCAATAGTAGAATTGAATCGTCAATTTTTCCCAATCCTTCAAGAAACTATTCTAAAAACACGAAAATTCTATATTTTGTAATATCTTAAGAACTAATTTTTTAAGCATCTCAGTCTATAACAAGAAAAATAATGTGGTAAAAGTAATCTCTCTAATTTTTAAGATTATGGAAGAACAGCAGTTACTTTCTGCTTGTTAAAAGAAATGTATTGCCAATATTTCAATTTAGTAAAGCTTTTGAACATGCATTTAGAGTAAGGATAAAAAGCAAGATACAGATCTAAATGCTAAATAATGCAGAATTGAGTAAGATATTGTATTAGTTTGGAAAGAATATATAAAAATTAGCATATCTTTTAAAAATATTAAATGGTGAGGATGAGTTGGATAATGATGCATCCAATAAGATTTTGGCTAAGAGAGATTCTGGGGAGTGCCATAATTGATCTTTGGATAATGAAGACAAAAAGGTTATTGAATGGTTTGCATGTGAATAGGAGCATGCTCTGTCAAAGAATTAATCTCTTTTGATATTTGTTTTGATCTTATCTTTGTAAATTCTTAACCATCTTTCGCTAGTAGTGCCTTCTATGCTCTAAAAGCTTTTGCAGTTATTTTTTTCCTTAATTTTTGCTACTTTTCTGGTTAGGCATTTAATAATATGCTGTGTGCTACAAAGCAATATATGAAAATGGAATGACAGCCTATAAACTCTTAAGTTTACATAAAGATTTGAGCCATTTTTAAACTAACCAATTTTATGAGCTAAAACTATGCTTTTGTTTGATTTTTGGATTTTGTTCATTTAGCTTACAATAGTTGAATACAGACTCAAGGTTAACTCAGCCTTCCATCCTTCCGAGGTTGGTAAAATGAGGATCAAGATTGTTGGGGGCAATATGCTGACTCTGTAAACCGCATAGAGAGTGCTGTAAAGCACTGTATAGTGGTATGTAAGTCTTAAGTGCTATTGCTATTGGTATAAATACAGTAAATACAATAAATACAACAGAACTTAAAACCTTGGAGTAATTAATAAAAATAGTATAATAAGCTTTTTAAAATACACTATTAAAAGAATAATTGCAATTGCCCTTGAACGTAGTTCTTTAAACAACTGGAGAATTATCTATATAGCACGGGTGTCAAACTCACCATGTTGCCGTCGTATGGCATTTTACTACATTTTCCCATTTGCGGAGCTGGGGTGGGTGTGGCCTGCACATGACACATCCGGTCCACAGGCTGCCAGTTTGACACCCTTGATCTATAGCATTATACCACAATAAGTAAAGTTGCTAGTATAAGAAACGGGGAGCAATTGACCAGAAATAACAAATTTTAAGTGATGCTTATCTTCTGTTGCAGTTTGAAAGATTCTACTTGTTGATGGATGATACTGTTTGACACTTGAGATTCATTTAAAACTCTGCTAGATCTTTTCCTGCTCTTGCTTTCTGTCTGTTTCTTGCTATCGGCTTAAAACTCTTCCTCCTTATTTTGTAGACACTGCTCTCCTGTTCACTACTTCTTCTCTGTCTTTACGTCTCACCACTGGGCTTCTCTCAGTGTCTGTTTTCCCAACCTCCACCCCAAATTCCAGCTGTATATCTACAACCAATTGGTCAGGTAACTTTCTACCTTTTTCAGTGGTAGATTCTTTGATTGAGCATGCCCTGTTCAATTTTAAATGATTAGGAGTTCTTTTAGAACTCTTTCTCCCCCTGAATAATGTCAGGCATTTCTGCATAGATAGTTGACAATCTCTAACCAGTTAAATAGAGCAACAAGGATGATAATGGGTTTGAAGGCTAAATCATACAATGAACAGCTAAGAGAACTACGTATGTTTAGTTTAATGAAAAGAAAGTTCAGGGAAGACATGATAACATGTCTTCCAATACTTGAAGTGCTGTCCCAGGGAAGAGGGCATCAATTTATTCTCGGTAGTACCTGAGAGCAGGACAAGAAGCAATGGGTAGATGCTTGTCAGAGGGAGGTTCAACCTGGAAATAAGGAGGAATTACTTGACAGCAACAGTCTGCCTCCTGGAGTTGTGGGTGCTACATCACTGGAAGTTTTCAAGGAAAGTTTAGACAAACATTTGTCCAAAATAGTGTATAGACTCCTCCTGTCTCGGGCAGGGGGTTGGATGTGAAGACCTCCAAAGTTTCTTCCAATCTTATGAGTCTATGATCATGCACAAAACAGTTTTTGAAAATCGAACTTTAGACAAAGGATGCCTTTTAGTGTCCTATTTGTTAGGAAAATCTGTTTTGAATGCTTTAACTACGGGCAGCACAAAATTCAATTATTCAATTGCATCTTTTATCTCTTTTAAATTGGTTTTTAAAAAATTGATTTTGTACGAGGCCATAACAGTAGAAATTCTTCTTTCCCAAGTAAGAATTCAAATCTATAAAAGTGAGTTCAAGAATTCAGAATATTTTTTGTTGTTGTTTTCAATAATTGCATTTTCCCTGAAATAACTTGGAGTGTTTTCATGAGTTCGTATGATGTAAGAAATAGAGAAGGGAATGGAGAGAAAATTGTTAGCTAATGTGGAAGAAAAGGCTAGAACTACATAGATTTTGAACCTATTTCCTTTTATCATGATAGCTAATTAGCCATTATTTCAGTAGTTTTTGAGACTATAACATACATCTCTAGCATTCAGATTTTTAGTGAATGTGGAGAATCTGAGGCACTGGTTTCATTTTTCTTTAAAAACCAGTGGTAAACTGCACAAATTACTGGAATGTTTTAAGCATTTTTCTACAAAAATGTGCAGAAATGTGTCTTGTATTCATAGCAGAAATAGATATTATAGTTCTCACCAATAATAAAACTTAAGATTTTTATTTGTATTTGGAAAGGAGAGGAAGGACATTTGGAGCACTTCATAGTAAATAAACAAAGAGAGTAAGGATTAGGATCACTTTTGACTTGGGAGTGATTACATTAGAATAGTAAAATATAACTCTATAGTTAATAAGCTGCTTTATGTCTCGGATCCTAAATATGCCAAGATGAAGGGTCTATGTGCTAATAGATACCTTTTTGCTGCCTGCCCCAACTCTAATCACACTTATTTCAATAAAATAATATTACAAAGAAAAATAACTGACATTATGTACATCATTGGAGAGGGTTTTTTTTGTTGTTGTTGTTTTTTGCAAGAATATTTCTGGTCCCATAGTAGACCCCATTAATTTAATCATTGACTTCAGCCTAATAGTTTATTTGTAGACAAATTCTTATATAGAAAAAGGTGTTCTAAGTAGCCCAGAAAAGAATGCTTTGCTACACATAACTAGATGAAGTCTTAAATCAGTATCATCAGACAAAATTGGCAAGGAATTATATCTCTTTGAAAAAGAATGAGAAATAGTGATAATTATGTGAAAATTCCTTTCTATCAAATCCCTCTCCTGTCTCTAACTTGAAAATATATAAAATATGAAATTTCTTGCCCAGCAGACATGGAAAGCTAGTAGGATGTTTGCATGTGAAAATTATCATATATAAAACATACTTATCTCTGTCTTGTGTTTATGTTATCTCTGTACTTGAAGCTTTAGAGTTGGAAATATTGGGTTCCAGTTGAATTATTTAGTTATCTGACCACATTGAAGCATCCAGATCTAGCCAGCAAAATAGCAGAAGTGTACTTGTGTACACTTATATTTTGTAGTATAATTTGACACTAAATTGAATCCTCAAGTGTTCACTTGTTATCTTTCACTGGTTGTAAGTTATGTGAGTTTTTAAAAAGCATTGGAGATGAGGTTGATTTCAGATTGTGCTATGGTTCATTAGAATATTTAAGTATTTATTAGCCTCAAACCAGTCTCTTGAATTATGAGAGCTCCTGACGGAGAGCTTAGACTACAGAAATTTTAACTACAAATAATGCTCCAATATTTAATCTCAGAAAACACTTTCAACTTGTCATCATCATTGCATGAGCAAACCTTTCTGTTTTAGATAGAAACCCTGCTGTTTAGAATCAGCGTGTGAATAGTGTTTTACATGTAGCCCTCAACTTACAAGCAGTCACTTAGCAACTGACTGAAGTTAAAATGCAGAAGGTACTTACGACCCGGTTCCAATTTCCTAAACAGTCCCCATACCACACAGTCACATGAGTGCATTTCAAGCACTCAGCAATCAGCCTGCATTTTGGGCTATTCATAGCATCCCATAATCATGTTGCCGTGATTTGCAATATTTTTGCTAAACTCGGCATTTACTTTCAGTTTTTGGCAAAAATCAATCCATAGCAAATAATGGGTTTGTTTAATGAACACAGCATTCACTTTGCAACTAAAAATGGTTATACAATGAATCTAGTCGTGATGATCTGTTTTACAACCATCACAGCTTATAACCTTAATGGATAGTTTGTTAGGTGTACTAAATAAGGTAGTAGATAGTGACTTTAACAGGGAGCTCATCTGTTAGGGAATACAAGTCACTTGACTATGTCTTAACCTCATATAACTTTATTATACTGGTAATTTCATTTAAAGTTGGATATGGATGGATGGTGACCATTCATCACTTTTACCTCATAAGAGTCTTAGTACCCAACTGACTTCCTTCAACAGTTCTTTGAAAGTTAAGGATAATGATGTAGGATTAGTCAGTTCTAGGATTAAATGATCCAAAAAGATTGGTAGAAGATCTCTGTATTCATTAATTTACATGTATGTATTTAAATTCACTTAATTCTCCTTTTGCAATCTCTGTTTGTTCCAGTTATCAGAAACCATAGTTAGATAATATGACTTTTATAGCATGTTATAAGATACTATTTCAAATTAATTAAAATACCAAATGGAGGTACTTTTGGATTTTTTTTCACTGACTCTTTAAAAGATTCAGACTATTCATTTATTATAAATGTGCTATATTCATTTATAATATACTGACTTACTATGCTTTGCCAGTGTGTTTATATTTATATTGTCATTAACTTACATTTTAATACCTTGTTCATAATTAATCATTTTAGAATAATTACTTCGTTGCTTAAGTCTCATGAAACAGTGGAAAGCATTGTATTGCTGTAGGTGGATGAAAATCAGTTCAGTACAGCTTAGGAGAAGGGAAAATACTAAAATGGGTATAATGGGGATGGTACCTAGAAAGAGAACCTGATGTGTGTCTGATTTACAGTAACAGTAGTTACTGAGAAGTATATCCTGATTTTTACATTGGTTTAAAAAGCATCCAGTTTTGAGGATGAATAAAATCTCCATTTCTAAATGATAACCCCTGAAGCTTGCTTTCTAAATTGATCTAGAACTAGTTTTCACAATTCTGGTATTCTTAATGCTGCTTTCTAGTGGCACTGTTTAAATAGTGTAAGTAACAAAAATAACAAAAATCTTTTTTCTTGAAGAGGAGAGGCAGTTTAAGAACTTTGTTAATAGTTATAGTTTATGCGGGTGTATGTTCAGAGTTTGTGGGGGGTGTTAAAAAAAATTCAGACTCACATTCTTATTCACAGCAGCATTACGAGTAAAAGACTTTTACCAAACAGCATAAGAAGTTCAAATATTTATATCTCAGGACAATAGCGAACAGTTTCCCCTGTTTCTCCATCAGGTTCTTGACCAAGCGAGAGCAAAAACTGATGCAGCGGCGTCAATATGCAGAGGAGCTGCTGCAGTGGAAGCAACGTTTAGATGCAGAAGAAGCAGAGATACGTCAGATAGAAAAACAAGCACTAGCTGCTTGGGAAAAAGAGCTGCATAAAGCAAAAGCAAATAAAAAAGGAGCAGGAGATCAGAAATCTGATCAAAAAGGTAGAAACTATAACATTTAACTTGTTGGGACTCTAATTAAAAGTTGGCAAACTTTTTCTTTAAAGAGTCACATTCCCTTCCCCTCCCTCTGCTTTCATTGGCAGAGCAACCATTGGATAGCATGGTCCATAGGCTGCTGCCACTGCCAGGGACACCCCATCCTCACTCCCACCCCTCATCATGGGAATTCAGCTGAGGTTTGGTTATAACAATCTGCTGCCCATTTATAGTCTGTGGGCTATACAAAAAGAAGTGGCAGGCCAGATTTGGACTATGGTTTGTTGACCCCTGCTCTAAATCATGCTATTAGAAATGTGCTGATTATGTGGGAAAGGTTTGGCTTATCCAAGTTATTTTGTTCAACAAAAGTACCTGTGCAAAGTAAGATTACATTTTAGAAAATAGCTTTTATGTATTCAGGACCTGATCGTATTCCAAAAGCTGCATTCAAACATCATACTTATCCCAAATTTTTACTGATTTGGTTTTGGCTTAGTATTTGTGTCAAACAGTACTACTTAAAGGAGAAATGAATTTTCAATATAAAAAAACAAATGAATAATAGGTAAAATAATAATATAGAAATGTATGTCCAGTTGTTTGGAGATCTTTTTAAATCGCTACCTAATCTCATGGGCTTCTATAACCACCTTTCTGACTTCTTTTTGAAGGCCTCAGAGAGCTCTTTCGTCTAAACATAAACTTCACCAAAAACAGCAAATAAAATTAAATATCTGAGGTTTAAATAAGACAGATTCTTCCCAATTCTTCTCTAACAATGTTCTAATTATTTGCACATAACTCTTAATATAGATACTTGAGATAGTGATAAATGTTGGGGTATATCTATTTTTTCCAGAAGTGAAATTTGCTTTTGTGTTTATTTATACAATGGACTACAAAAATGTAAATAGTGGATGATATTTGTTATATCCCCTTTATCAATATTTTACAAATTAAGATCAAATACTGTATGTTGAAATAAGTTTTTTAAAAAATCAAAAAGTTCAGAGGTATCTGGTTAATTTTTAGTATGATTCTAAGCATGTATCAAAATACTTTTAAAAGTGTGTCAATAAAGTACTGGGAGATATTGAGGGATTGATCGTTTTCATTTTTTCTCTCTTAGAGACAGCCAGTGAAGAAGACTTTTCAATGCCACCTTGTTCTCGTCTAAATAGTGAAAGCTCGGTCCCAGAAGAATTGAGCAATCTAGTTGTTGAGTCCGTTCCATCAAAGATTTTTGAGATTCAAGGCGAGCCTAGAAGTCTAGATCACACAGTAACTGAAGAAATAGTTTATACACAAGAACCGGAATCTGCTGTTTCTCCTGGAAAACCTGTAAGTGAATTTGATTATCCATTTGCCATTATTTGAAATTAAATTAAAGGATTAAATTGAATATTATATTACATTAGTAAATAAATCAGACAAAATGTCTGAACATACATTTTCTTTTTTTTTTAAGTATTCATTCTTAATTCCAGCTATTTCTAGAGCACATAAAAGTAATGTCCAGTGTGTATATATTGTAACACAGCATGCTAATTTTATTACAAATGTACAAAATATATTGTTAAAAGGTGGAAGAATGCACTCACAATTCACATTTTTTCTAGTTTATTTCTCAGCTTCATTGAATGAGGGCTAAACTGTAGTTTTCTCTGTTGATTGGGTGTTGCTATCTAATGTGAGATTATCTAAATAGGAAAGGTGATCTCCGAATACCATGGTTACATAATCTATGTTATCTAAGACTGGATGGATAAAGGAGATCAAATGATTATTTATACAACATTAAACCTGACTAAAAGGGTGAAAAGGTGGTGACTTTTGTCACTAGCAGGACTAGGCAACATTTTGTGAGTGGGATCACCTTAAACTATTTTTTCAGCCTCTGAAACCCTGTTGAAGTGACATACAGATGGTCTTTGACTTATGACCAAACTCGGCACCATAACTAAGTGTTATAATAATTACACCATAATTAAGTGTTATAATGCTATTAAATGAGTCACATTTTTTTGCCATGGTCATTAAGCAAATCATACAGTCACTAAATGAATCAGGCTTCCCCATTGACTGCTTGTCAGAAACCTCTTGTGAAGGATGTAAATAGCGATCACACTAAAACTGTCGTAAATATGTGTCAGTTGCCAAAACGCCTAAATCATGAACATCTGTGGAGATGCTGCAACAATTGTAAAGATAGGTCATAAGTCACTTTTCTAAAAAGGTCAAACAAATAGTTGTAAGTTGAGAACTACCCATAACATGGGTATCAAACTCTAACTCAATGACATATTGTGATGTTTTTTGCCTTTGTGGAGCTGGAATGGGCATGGTGTGCATGTGACACATCCAACCAACGGGCCACCAATTTGACAGGCCTGGGTAATAACATCTCTGGAGAGCTAGATTTTAGCACATTTTTATATGTGGGGAAAGGTTTTTCCTCCCTTTTTTTCCCCTTTCCTTTTTTTCTTTTTAGTAAAATAGGGTTAATACATCTGGTGCTATGGTTAGAATGCAGTATTGACTGTGCTCAAGGTTGATTCAGCCTTCTATCCTTTTGAGATCAGTAAAATGAGGACCCAGATTATGGGGGGCAACCTGCTGACATTTGTAAAACACTCAGAAAGTGCTGTAAAACACTATGGAGTGGCATATAAATCTAAGAGCTACTGCTATCAGAAGCATAATACTATTATACTGCTTACTGCCTTTTTTACAAAAAAGCAAAAAATTGTTCCTATAGTTTGACCTCAGATTTCAGATTCACTGTCTTGAAATGCTTTGAATACTGTTGGAAAGAGGGGTTGGAGGTCAATTTTTAAATGAGACCTTGAGAGAAATTGAGATTATGTTGATTACCTAGCCATGAAAATCTCTCTAAGCAGATGGAAGCAATCTTGATTGTGAAATTGAGAATCCCAAGGATAATAACATTCTGTCTTCTTAATATTCAAAACCTTCTTCAAGGAGCACAGAAAATTCATTATCTTCAAGTAACCAACTGGCATTTCAGAGCTGTGTTTGAAAAATGGGTAGGGACATGGCCCAATTTGGGACTGAGGTTCAGGTGTTTTAACAGGTAAAAATGAATGCCTAAAAGAGACCCAAGACTTACAGTACCGTTTTGTTGCTTAATCCGCCATGCAGAAATAAAACTCCAAACCTTTTGCCTACTTTCTCTTTACCTTAATCTTTTCTTTATTTTCCTCCATTTTCTTCGCTTTTCAAGATCTCCATCTATTCAATATCTTTTCTCTATACTTTTCATATCATTTTATATTTATTGCTTTCATTTTATTTTTTCTTTGTATTTCAGTTTTCTTCAGGTCTTCCTAGATCTAGTTCAAAACCTATAGGTAATCCTCAACTTATGACTAGAATTGAGCCCAAAATTTCCATTGCTAAGCAAGGCAATTGTTAAATAAATTACACTGTATTTCATTATTTTTCCCCTCATTATTAAGAGAATCACTGCAATTATTTAGTGAATCATGCAGTCATTCAAATTCATTAAGTGAATTTGACTTCCCCCATAGACTTTGCTTTTTGGAAACCAGTTGGAATGATTACAAATGATAATCACATGACCCTGGTACAGTGAATCTGTTATAAATGCTTGCCAGTTGCCAAGCACATAAATTTTGATCATGTGACCATGGAGATGCTGCATGTGAAAATGGGCCATATGTCACTTCTTTCAGTGCTATTGTATCTTCGAAAGGTCACTGATTGTATCAGTTTTTCTGGGCATGTAGTCAAGGTCTTTTTCAGATTAAAGGGAAAGGGAAAGGTTTTCCTGTCTGATCATTTCCGACTATAGGGAGCAGTGTTCATTTCTGTTTCTTAGCTGAGGGAGCCATATTTTGTTCAAAGACATTTTCCGTGTTCATGTGGCCACCATGGCTATATGCCAAAGGCACGCATAACACTTACCTTACCTTCCCACCAAAGTGATACCTATTAATCCACTTGCATTTGCAAAACTGCTAGGTGGGCAGGAGCTCACCTCATTGCATAGCGCTCAGGTCTCTAATCTGGGCTGTCAACTCCAGCTGACAAGCTCAGCATCTTTAACTGCTGAGCCATTATGCCCCCGATCAAAGAGTGCTTGAGAAAAGGCCCATAGCTTTGATTTTGGAACAATTCCAGGGAAGAAATTCTTTCCAGAACTGCAAGCATATAATTAGAATGTGGGAAATATTGTCAGATGTATTACCTACTTCAGCATCGCCATAGGAAAGATTCTCCAGGAATGATTCTGGGGTTGTCATTCTGTACAACCTTTTAAAAAAAGAAAGAACACAGACATATAGTGGCAAGATTTCCCTAACTAATTGGCCTCCCCTGCTTGAGAGAGACAGAAATCAAAATAAGTCCATGCTTGTAATTAGTGTGAAGTGTGTGTGTGTGTGTGTGTGTATGTATTATATATTCCTTATTTATTGTTTTTCATCTTGACATAGTCTCCTTGCAAAAGCAGTGCATCTCTATCAAAGCAAGAGTCAAACAAACAAACACAGAAGCCTGGAGGAAAGCAGCTGTCATCTACAAAATCTCAGGATATCTCATATAGTTGGTCTGATGAATCTTTATCCATGACCCAATCAGGTAACTATTAGAGTTTCATTTTTTATAATTTTTAAATTATTTTTAATGTCTCAGTTTTTCATTGTAATTGATGGGACTTGAATTCTATGTAGATTACAGCATTAAATATATGTTCTGTTTTTAATAAATAAGATATAATTTTATTGTATATGGTTGAGATTGGATTCTTAACAGTGATTAGGTAAACTGGGTTTATGTGATTGTGCTAGCATGCAAATATAAAATATTTTTTCTAAACAATATATTTTATCTTTTTTAGAAACTACATCTGATCAAAGTGACATTGAAAGTCGAATCTGGGCTCTGAAAGATGAAGTGCGGAAAAAAAAGTCTGTTGTTTATAGGCTGAAAAAAGAACAGAAGAAGAGGCTCAAAGAGAAACTTAAAGCTCAAGAGGCAAGTTTGATCAAACAGTTAGAGGTAAGAATTAATTTGAAAAAAAGTTAAATAGAAAGTGTATATCTGTTACATATTGATATTCCCATGTTTTCTTTTGCCTCATTTTCTCTGAATATTTTTTCTTTTTGAGTTTGCTTTGATACTGATAATAATATAATAATATTGACCAAAACCAAAATAAAACCTTCATAGGTTAAATTATATAATAACCATAAGACATGTGTACTTCTTACACACACATGTATGCAAGTACACAATTCCAAATTTCAATATTCAATAAGATTAATACTTAAAAACAAATTTAATAAAGAATATGATAATGTTCAGGTCTTCCTAATATCTTATTTTTTTACATCATCAGACTTATGATGAATTTATCAAGAAAACAGAAGAAGAATTGAATCAGGATTTTGAGACAACACCAACAGCTAAACCCCAAATCAAAACTCCATCCTCAGTTACTGAGAAACCAAAGATCAAACCCCCACCACTTCATAGGTAAAATAATTGCTTAAAGTTAATGCATGATGGCCTTTCTAAATGTATGCCTTTAGCAGCCTCCAAGTAAAATGAACAAAATCATGCACCAGTATTCAAATCGTAAAGTCATGCCCAAAACTCATGCTAAAAAAAAAGGTTTAAGTTAGACACTGGGATGCAACTACTTAAAAGCAATATCTATATGATGATGTTACCATTTCCTGTCACCATTTCGATATCACTGCAGGTGACTGCAGAGGCTGCCACCAAGTTATTTACGAGAGTAATGCCAAGTATTATTGTAGGAGAATTCAGAAACTATAGATCATCATTCAGTCCCTAGTCATCTCATGGATGGACTATTGTGATGCAATCTACATGAGGCTA